>VSDK01011352.1:373438-420403 GCA_009767595.1 Symbiodinium kawagutii | reverse complement strand
TGTATGTATGTATGTATGTATGTATGTATGTATGTATGTATGTATGTATGTATGTATGTATGTATGTATGTATGTATGTATGTATGTATGTATGTATATATGTGTATATATATAAATATGTCTATATATGTATATCGATATGTCTGAAAACAATCTGTATAGTATCTCTATGCATGCTGGCAGTATACATGCATAGACATGCAAACAAATGTCAATGCTTGACGCCACAGGATGCTTAAAGCACGGCTGGTGTGTATAAATCATGGCTGGTCAAACATTTGCAGCACATGACCACCTTGGAGCCTTCAACATTGGCCCCGAAGCCCAGTCACCCCGCAAGGGTGCCGTTGCCCAGTGCGCCGGCAGCAACACCACCTGAGCGCTACTTGATTCCATCAATCTGGGTTGGTTGATCAAGTAATGATACCAATATGGCTATGGGTCAATATTAAGCAACCAACTAATGGGGGATTTCCACCAACAATAGGGAAAACAATGGTTAATGAGAGGGGAACCAGGGGTACAGGGTTTTGACCCACAGCCATATTACGGTTGATCTAACTTATGAATACTTATGAACTATCGTGAAATCGCCAATTAATCAACTGAAAAAACCATTTAGGGGATTAGCTGCGGCTATCTACGGGATATTAATATTAACCAACCAAATTCGGGAGTTGTTCACATCAAACTTGACTAGTGACAAGTGACTGGTCATTGATGGAATGTTCCACCGGGGTACAGCGGGTGGGTACCAACAAGCAGATTGTCTACCCGAGTCTTTGGCCCAAAGGATTTTCCAGGGCAACAATTACCAAAGGATCACTGTATACCAAACCTTCAACGGGATGAAATCCCAGGCATTCCATGCGAAAAGCCAAACAGATTTCCAACGTTTCCAAACAACAAGCAAAACGGGGCTTCACTTTGAGGGGCACGGAAACGGAGACCTCCGATTAAGCTTATTCAACAGCCAAAGCAGTATCAGAATATCCAAGAATGATATATCCCTCCAAATTGCCGGGTCCTTTGTTTATCTCCAGCCCTTGATCGCGCCTCAAGCATGAACCAAAACTTGGCAAACTCTTGTGCTTGAAGCTGCGTGGGGGCCCCCTTTCGCACATCACTGCATCCAAGTAAAACAAAGATTTTAAGCATCAAACGTCTATCTGGTTGGTGGCTACAAGCCTACAAGCCATTGGTGGCTACAAGCCAGGGAAAATATCAGGAACATCATAAAACATGTCAATCAAACCACCAACATCCACCAACCAGGTCTATGCGTGGCGGCACTGCCTGGGAATCCCCCAACCATTTCACGTCTCCCCGTCCAGGCACTACCTCCCCTAATCCCAACCCAGGAACTGCCACCAGGGATGGATGAACTGCATCAGACTGATCGCGCTGCTTCAGCAACTCCACTTGCTTCAAGCCTGAGAAAGGGAACTGTACCCTTGGCGAAACTATCAACAGCTTGCTTAAACATGTTCTACTGTAAATTGGTGGGCTGTAAATGGCGAAATTTCAACTTCAACCATCAATAGTTGGTTACCCTGGTTGATGATCATGGCAACACTAAACTCACCGGAAGTTGCTTCGATTCACCATTTATTTACAGTTTCACCTATCAAAACTTGTGCTTCCAGGTTTCCCAGAGAGTAGTTGCTAAGCCAGTTGGATGAGGTGTTGCTAAGCCAACCCTCGATTAAGGCCCAAAGGATACCACGATAAATGCTGACGGTTCATCAATAGTGATGTTTGATTGGCAAAATGGTAAATGGTTATAGTGATGCGTGATAGGTTAACAAAAAAATAATGGTGATAACATGTGAAAACCCTCGATGGTGATCAGCTACGGTTTATGATGTACCTATAGCTGCACATCATATCATTACCACCATCAACGGTGGTGGTTTCGATTGTTTGAACCTCCTACTACTTCACTGCTTGATCGTTGGTAGCGATTCGTCAACTCTATGGTTCGCCAGTGTGGCAACTCTCAGAGGAAATTGGACAAACACTATGGGTGAAAATATGGTTCATGCTTGATCAATGGTTGACTTATGGTTGCTTGATGGTTGATTCATGGTTGATTTATGATTGATTCATGGTAATGAATGGTTGATTCATGGTTGATTCATGGTTGATTAATGGTTGATTCATGGTTGATTCATGGTTGATTAATAGTGGATTTATGTTTGTTAAATGGTTGATTAGTGCGTGACCTATGGTCAGGCATGTGAAGAAAAGGTGAGTGTAAATATATCCGACATGGCCTATGTGGTGCCTCTGAAAAAGATGTTCGTCAACCAAGCATCCCAACGTCATTGGGGAAAATAAGAAACGGTGGTTTCTCAAAATTGGGAACCCCAAAAAAGGTTGGTTTATTTAAAAAAAATGTCAAATAATGATTAATATTGGATGATTTGGGGGTACCCCTACTTTGAGAAACCAACAAATGTTTTACCAGGACAGGTAAAGTTGCAACTTCTAGTACTGAGCAGGATTTCACCATGGAATCGGTTAGTATACTTCCAGCAAACCACGGTCTTCTTCGAATCGCGAACGAGAGGCTTGAAATACCCTTTGTACCCTTTCATATCTGGAATTCGCAAAGAAGTTTAACTAAATTATCAGCTCAATAAATCCATGTTTCTGTGTGTGTGTCTGTGTGTGTGTGTGTTTGCGTCCGCCTGTACAAAGCCTTTTAATTTTCCGCAATAAACGGTGGTTTCTCAAAACCCGGGTGCCCCCAAATCATCCACCAATAAAACAATTTTTTGGGTCCCCTATTTCAAGTAACCACCGAATGGACAAGCGGTAACAACAAAGCACACCTGACCCAAACTGCCAACTCCACCGAAACACTATCCCTGGGTGCGACATGGCTATGGGTCAGTTTACCCTGTACTCCTGGTTCCCCCACTATTAACCAATATTGTTTTCCCCTGTATCGTTTGTGATTATCATGAAACTTGTAAAGTTGGTTGGTTTACATGGCATAGCTTTTATACCCCAAAAAGATGTTTGATAGGTTGTATACCCCAATACTTGGGTGTTTCCCAAAATAATGGTACCCCAAATCATCCATTATTAATCAGCTAGAATAATAAACCAACCTTTTTTGGGTCCCCCTATTTTAAGAAACCACCACTTGGTTATTTTATACCCCAATACCCTCTGGTAAACTAACATAGCAATGGAAAATCCGTCAATTATCAATGGTTTCCCAAGGTTTCTCTATAAAATTGGTGGTTTTCCATTGCTATGTTAGTTTACCGGAGTGTACTCTCGTCCCATTTGCGCATCCCCCAACGAACTGAAACCAACCGCTTGACCCAACGAGTGCTCAGCGAGACACCCAGCGCTGTTCGTAGCAGACAAACGCACAACATGGGAGCTCTTCCTGTGGCACGCCATGATGTTGAAGCAAGTGGAGGCAAAGGAGGATTGCTATTGACATGATATGATAGCAAATATACCAATTATAGTAAGTACAAGTATATATATATATATGGCGTTTACTAGCATGTTTGCTATGGTTTGATTGGTGTGTACTGCCATATTGTAGTATTGATTGATATTGTATATTGTATAATGATACTGTATGTATATATAACATATATATGTGATGCATGGTATTCTTTGATAGTGTAGTGATAACGACTATGACAAGAACATACAATAATCATTACTATAATGACCAACTAGTATCACTGGTATTGCTTGGTCGACTAAGCAAACCATAGCAATTTCATGTACTTTCCGACCAAACAACAATAGAAAATGCATTCCTAGAAAGTAAAACTGGGCATGTGATTGCAACTTCAGTCTCCTGCATCACTCCTGAACCAACTATGTGTCCAAAAAACATGTGTCATCATGTGTCCAAATATAAATAAAAATATATATATATATACATATATATATATATATGTATATGTATATTCCTCATGCACTTTTTCCGTACAGTATTTTTTGAAGGGAAACGTGCCCTAGAATATCTAGAACCCTTGCTGTGTTGTTAGTTTTTTCTGGCTTCCAAATAAAAAAAACTTACTACTTGCACTGTTTACAGCCCAAAATGCACCAAATGAAACGAATAACTGAGTACGGATGAATTCCCATCGCGCCAAATCATGTAGCTGAATGTTGCTGACAGAATGATTCGGTGACCCAAGCGAATACTGGTACCCATGTGTGCTATACCCGGTCGTGCCATGAAAGAAGCGAATGCATCCAAATGCACATATCATGATATCATGTAAACTTTTCTGAATAATGCTAAAAATACATGAAACTCTCGAGTCCATTCAGCTCACATTGTCCCATAGTTGAATCACTCATCCACGGCTGGCAGTAGCAATCCCCATCTACCAAGTATCCATAGCATACCCCCGGATCATCAACAAGCAATCCGGCCAACGAAGTAGTTGTAGTGACGGAACCAGTTTGGAACTTTCCAAAACGCCTGGCTTCTTCTCTCAATTACGTGCATGTTGGGAGATGGCTGTGAGTACTCAGTACCCTTGAAGGTTCACAACCCCCAACAAACCAAACTCGTCGACCTGTTGGGAATACATCTTCCTATGTTTCAAATACTTGATTCTGACCCATGTTCGTAGTATGACTACCCATATATAAATAATATATTACTGTTTCATATTCAAGTTTGTGTCCATCCTTTCCACTGCCAACCAGTGATTCCCAGTGCCAGCGCGTTAGCAGCAGTGACATCCCCAGCGGCATTGCTGTCACCCAACGACAACCAGCGGCACTCAGCCGCCCCCCCGTCGTGGCCCCTGCTGGCGGTCCAAGGTGCGGGACACTCCGAAGCGAAGCATCAGGGTGTACGATCGCCTCGGGCAGCAATGCTTTCCGCTCCAATCTGCCCCTCCAAAGGTGGGCTGAAAGCTGGCTGAAAGCTGTGGCGTTGACAGCGACGCCTTGACTGAAACACAATTAGAAGTTAAAATTTCGCCATTGTAAATTGTGTTTATGTTTATAGTTATTCATAGCATGCATTAATCATGGTCAACCACAGTCACTAATTAGCAGCAAACCATGGTTGCTAAGCACAGAAGGCTCGCAGAGCCCGGTGGTCCCGCAAACCTGATCAATGTCCATCAAGAGCACTGCTGAAGGCACCGCTTTGTTGGTCGCCCTTGGAGCGAAGCATCAGGACGTGCCGTTTTGCAAATCATGTGGCCATGCAGGGATGCCGAGCTACAACCGCTAAATCCTGCGCTGAAAGACAGATTCGATCAGACTGTGGCTACCACCATGTGTTGAGATTCCGGATACTCATCTTCCTCCTCATCCTCAGAAGCAGGATAAACAACATTGACAAAGCGCAGCCACGAAAACCTGCAAACACTGCATGGCAAAGTGACCCGATCCAGGTTCTGCTTGAAGTCCCCGCCGAACGTCAAAGTTTGCAGGTTGGTGGGCAAGGTGACCCGATTCAGACTCTGGTCGAAACTAAAGCCAAAAGTCAAAAATCGCAGGTTGGTAGGCAAGGTGACTCGATTCAGGCTCTGGTTAAAACTATAGCCGAACATCAAAGTTTGCAGGTGCGTGGGCAAGGTGACCCGATCCAGGCTCTGGTCGAAATCAGTGCCAAATGTTAAGGTTTGCAGGTTCGTGGGCAAGGTGACCCGATCCAGGCTCTGATTGAAACTATGACCGAATGTCAAAGTTTGAAGGTTTCTGGGCAAGGTGACCCGATCCAGGCTCTGGTTGAAACTTTTGCCAAACGTCAAAGTTTGCAGGCTGGTGGGCAAAGTGACCCGATCAAGACTCTGGTTGAAACGATCGCCAAATATCAAAGTTTGCAGGTTGGTGGGCAAAGTGACCCGATCCAGGCTCTGGTTGAAACCAATGCCAAATGCCAAGGTTTGCAGGTTGGTGGGAAAGGTGACCTGATCCAGGCCCTGGTCAAGATCAGTGCCAAATGTTAAGGTTTGCAGGTTGATGGGCAAGGTGACCCGATCCAGGCCCTGGTTGAAACGAGCACCAAGTGTCAAAGTTTGCAGGTTGGTAGGCAAGGTGACCCGATCCAGGCTCTGGTTGAAACCAATGCCAAACTTCAAAGTTTGCAGGTTGGTGGGCAAAGTGACCTGATCCAGGCTCTGGTTGAAACCAATGCCAAAAGTCAAAGTTTGCAGGTTGCTAGGCAAGGTGACCCCATCCAGGCTCTGGCTGAAACCATTGCCAAAGGACAAAGTTTGTAGGTTGCTAGCTAAGGTGACCCCATCCAGGCTCTGGTTGAAACCATTGCCAAACGTCAAAGTTTGCAGATTGGTGGGCAAAGCGACCCGATCCAGTCTCTGGTTGAAACAAAGCCCAAATGTCAAAGTTTGCAGGTTGATGGGCAAGGTGACCTCATCCAGGCTCTGGTTGAAACGAGCGCCGAATGTCAAAGTTTGCAGGTTGGTGGGCAAGGTGACCCGACCCAGGCTCTTGTCGAAACTATAGCCAAAAGTCAAAGTTTGCAGGTGCGTGGGCAAGGTGACCCGATCCAGGCTCTGGTTGAAGCCAATGTCAAATGTCAAATTTTGCAGGTTGGGGGGCAAGGTGACCCGATCCAAGCTCTGATTGAAACTATGGCCAAACGTCAAAGTTTGCAGGTTGGTAGGCAAAGTGACCTGATCCACGCTCTGGTTGAAACTCTTGCCAAACGTCAAAGTTTGCAGGTTGGTGGGCAAAGTGACCCGATCCAGTCTCTGGTTGAAACGATCGCCAAATATCAAAGTTTGCAGGTTGGTGGGCAAAGTGACCCGATCAAGGCTCTGGTTGAAATCATCGCCCAGGATCAAGGTATCGAGGCTTTCGGGAAGATGGCACAGGCATCTCATGGAAGACGTTCCACTTAGATGTGTGACCCCGTGCAAGGCAATCTCTTCCTCCGAGACTGCAAACCCTGAGACAAATCTTGATGCAGCAAGCAAATCAGTAGGAACATAGGTGCAGGACAAAGTTGCAGCTTCACCGGCGATGCCTTGCTCTTGTAGAGTTTGGTGCAGAATGAGGGGTGCTGCAAGGTGGTGGAGAGTGATCTTTGCACCTCTCCGTAGCAACAGCTTCCTGGAAACTACTCGAACTACTTCCCTTCCCAATGTGGAAGGGGAAATGCTCACGATGCAGCCTTCACCATTCAAACAGAACACATGAATTTCAATCAAGTGGGTGCTGTCGCCAGATGATGGCTCCACATAGCCACCGTTGCCGCTGTCCAACGTGCACGACATGGCACTGTGAGAGGTCCAACGCGCCACGGCAGATTAGCGAGTTGATGATGATTTCATTCGCCAGGATGCATGGGTTGCCATACAATTGTTGATGACAGTGATTTTGAATGGTGGGCATGACAATTAATATGTGGCTGGCAATGGCTGATAATGGACTTAAAATCGTCAATTGATACCCAAAAGGAGGGAATACAACGGTTAACTCATCTTTATCAACCATCTCAACTATGATTCATTTACAATTGGGGGTTCCCAAAACAGGGAGCGGCCAAAAATTGTTGGTTTATTACTGATCAAAAATGATGAAAAAAGGATGACTTGGGGTGTCTCCTATTTTGAGAAGCCCCCAATTAACAAATGGTTGTTTCTCAGAACAAGGGACCCGAAAAATGGTTGGTTTATTGCTATAAATGACTACTGACTTGGATGATGAGATGGGGTACCCCTATGACTTGAGAAACCACCAAATCTAAAGATTGACAACTTCCATCAGCTGATGCTGCTGTCATCGGCTGTCCGAGTTGGGCCAGAGCTTTCCAGCTGCGGATGCGTAGACGATATTGTAAAACTAACCATATTAGGCACTGGCTGATGAAAATCATTGAGATATATATGTGTGTGTATATATATATATATATATATTGAGGTGATGGTTTGATGATGGTGTGTAATTGCTTGATGAAAACCAGAATGTCAATGACAAACAACTCATATGGCTTATCGAATGGCTACCAATGGCTTCATCATATGTGAGAGAGACCCCATGATGCAAGGTTGATTTATGTTGGTTGACCTTGCCCGATTCAAACCCCTGATTTTGGGCACGGGGGTACTGGTGGCGAGAGATCTACAGTGTGGGCTGGTGCCAACAAGTCTCCCGTCTGGTCGAATCTTATCCTTGAGCATTGATGCGAAGGTCTCCTGGTCAGCAAGGAACCGGTTGACCCCAAGCTGGTGTCATCTCCCATGTTAGGATTCCAGCTACTGTACATAGGCTACTACGTCAGCCATCATCAGCCGTCAGCCATCATCAGCCGTCAGCCATCATCAGCCGACAGTTTATTGGGATCAGAAAGCCATTTCAAGCTGCAGCTTTCTTGTTCATGCTATCCCCGATCTATTTTCGGCCTTTCCAATGAAAGTATCGTTTCCACATATGATCACCGCTCGCTGTTTCAAAGCAAGGCAACCCTCATCGGGTTGTCCAGCTGGAAAGATACATCGGCAGTCTGCGGTCCAAAGGGATCAGGTCACCCGCACTGCTCGGGCAATCTGGTTACATTCACCCTGCTCATAGGGGCGAGTTCACCTCCCTGAAGGCTTGCTTTCTATGATTCAATCCCAGCCATCCCTTCAGCCCGTTGGTCATCTCTTGCACTACTGGAGTACTTGACTATCTTTGTGGGTGGCTAAAATATTCTAAAATCAACTATGGGTTGAGAAGGTTGAGTCACCCATTCATCAAGTGTCTTGAATATTTAATTCTCTATAGGAAAACCTACCCATGTACAAGTATACATGGTGGTTTCTCGAAATTGGGGACCAAGTCATCCATTCTCAAGCATCTTTAGTAACAAGTCAACCATGTTAGGGGGTCCCTATGGCTTGAGACCCCCCCCCCCATATCTATATGGCGCCATCTTGTCTTCAGCATATGGGCCACTGGTTTTGCCCAGTAGCAACTGGGCCAGGCCATGACGTGGTACCCCCAGTCAGCCAATGGTTTCCTACTAAAATGATAATTTTTTGGTAGGTTATAACGGTTAGCCTATGGCGTGGCACATACCCAACTGTGGGACCTTGGCAAGTTGTGACCGTAATATCTCGGTTGTCATGGCTGTGCGTCAAATACATGGTACCCTGGTGAACATTCAACAAATCAAGTAGTCAAACTGATGGGATGTTCACCTACCCATTCTTGGGATGGTTGGTTTTGACTCAACCACCCATCATTTCATATATCTTCAATGTAACCCGCGCAAGTCATCCCCAAGTAAACTCCTGGAAGATCTTTCAGCATCACTATTCCCTCATCACAGACCCACCCTTCCTGTGCTTTCACCATGTCGTTGTCGCAAGTGGCCGCGTGGATCAGATTATTGTACACCTGAAGCTGAAAACTCTATACTAATCGAAGTTCTGGCGAGCTGGATTAATATTGACCAACTAAAAGTGAGGTAGGTGAACATCTGAGGGTTCTAAATCTTGATGATGGCTCAAGGCCAGTTGTGGCTGATAGCTGAGAACTACAGACAAAGAATGTACTGTATGCACAGGGTCAGCAGTATCAGCCATTAAGCGCTTAATCATACAATTGGATGGAATCATGAAAAACTTGTAATGGTAATACACAATGCGTTGGTTGCTGGGCAACCATAGCTGACAAGGCTCAATGATGACATCAATGCATCGCCAGCTGCCAACAGCATTGAGGTTCCCTGAAATGGAGGGGCCTTGGGTGCATTTTGCTGTAGGAGGATTTGGTTGTTTCTTCAAATAGGGAACCCGGAAAAATCTGGAAGAAAACCTATGACTTATCTTTGATGAATTGATATTGGATGATTTGGGGGGTACCTCCATTTTGAACAACCACCATTTGTTTTTCACTAGGGATGCATCCAACTTGTCAGTTGAGTCCTGGGAAGCTCTCCCAGCAAGCCATCAACCAAAGATGAGGTGTCGGGGCTCAGGCTGCTCAGCAGCCTCGTGGGAACTCTTGACATCTCTTGACCAATCAACTTATTAACATCTATTAACTACATACCCTCTGATAAACTAACCTGGCAATAGATTTTCACCCTATTATTCACCTTGCTTAGCTTACCAGAGGGTACCAGTTGCATCATCTTACAAGATACAAAATGATCCTCGAGATCTGCCAACCAGGCGAACCATCTGACGAAGGACATGCATGTTGAGCTTGATCTTGTATTCTTCACCTCGGAGTTCCAGCGGCGAGCCAGTGTCAAAAACCACGTGGCGAAAGGGACAAGTGGGGAAGATCTTGTCTAAAGCTGTGTGCTGATATCAAATCACCATTGAACATGTATAGAGCCTGTCATAATATCAGCTGATTCTTGGTCAACCCAGTGTGATTAAACTGGTATGCCAAACCCAGCAGAAAACAGGGGAGGATGTGGAGGGGAAACCTCTGAATATAGTTGCATATTTCTTGACGAGCTAGTAGTAAATCTATGGCAACTCTGTATCATTTTGTTCCCCACCCAAAGAAGAACGCAGGTTGGTTGCCTTAGCTTGCCTTGTGTCGTTTCCCTATTACAAATGTTGTCCTGTTAGATTCTGATAAACCACTCCCAGTTTGACTATAAACAGCTCATGACTTCCATCAAACACAGGGGGTCTAGAACTAAACGGTGGTTTCTCAAAATAGGGGACTCCAAGAAATGGTTATACTTTATTACTATGAATGTTTAAGACAAAGGATGATCACTGGGCTACCCCTATGACTTTCGAACCACCCAAATGGATCTCCCACCACAAACGAACCTCTCCCTTTGCCGCCAGGTACGCAGTTCGTCCACCACTTGGAACGCCATCTTCGGCTTCTTGCTGCGGTTGGCCAACTTGGCCAGGACCTCGATTGACAGATCAGCGGCAGTGGGTTGCCACCCGGCAGGCGACATCCCATGGGGGGTCACTTAAAGGCAAAATAGTTCTGTGATGCTATCGAAAATTGTGGTTTCTTAAAACAGGGAGGACCCCCAAGTTATGGTTGGTTTATTGCTTCAAATGACAAATAAAGCACGATATAGGGGGTCCCCTAGTTTGGGAACCCCCCACACTGCCAGGCTCACCCAACCATCCAGCACCCCACCGGGGACGGGTCCACGTGCTCCGAGGTACAGAGAGCGTCCAGTTGCTGGGCGGGACATTGGCTTTCTTCATATCCTCGGGTCCACGACGTGGGCCCAACGTGGCTGCGGTTGTCGGATCGAACTCCATGGAGCACCCGTCTTGGGGGTACACACCGTTCGGCTGGACGAAGCCACGTACCCGGCCAAACATGAAAACACTAGCAGTTGTGTAATTGAGCGCTTGGAAAAGATGAGATTCAGTTGATTGTTGGGCAATACCCCTGGTGAACATTCCGTTGATATCCGAACTAGTCGAACTGTTGGGATGTTGACCGTCCCATTTTCGGATGCATCCTGAAAGTAAATGACACCTGATAAATTCCATCGATAAGCTGAGTCCTGCGTGTTCCAAGACCCTAAGATTTTTGCAACCCACAGCTGGTATTGTCAATGACTCAGTTGGGCCTGCAACCGGATGGTGAGTACACAGCTCAGGAAATCTTTGGTATTGCCTCACCACACCAACTTGAAGATACATGGAGACCTCTAGCTCCTTGGCTCACCAGCAAAATCCACAAACCACTCATATCTGGTGCTTTCTTAAGCCATAGGGGTACCCCCACTTATCATCCAGTCGACCATTTATAGTCGTAAACCAACCATTTTGTAGGGTTCCCAAACTGGCTTGAGAAACACCAACATGGGTCCCATTGTTGCTTATGTTCCCCTCATATTGATTATAATCCCTTATAACCATTCACCTTTACTTACCATCATTGGCCACTATAATCCCTTGTAGAACCACTATCCCCTATTAGCCAGAATAGAAGCACTAACAACCAGGACCAGTGATAACCCTGGTTGACCCATAGCCATGTTCACCATTTTAGCCGCCAGCAAGCCGCGTAAACGTCACCCAGTGTCGGCCAGCACGTCCATCCCACGATCGAAGGAGCCGTAACGGGCGCAGCCATCCAGCAGTGTATTGTAGGTCACCTGCGGAAGCGAAGAACAATGAATGGCTGCAGTAGGCAATGAGCTGAGAAACATAGAAATATTGAGTGAATCATGGGTGAATCCTGAATAATCAATGCTGAATGAGTTGTTCATGAATGATCAGAGGTAAGTGCATGGTTTGGCATTGTTTAATCAATGTTTTGTCAATGTTTGATGAATGGTTACTGTAGACAGTGCTTTCATGGGTGATCAATGGTTGACTAATGGAAGTGGGTCAAAACCCTGTACCCCTGGTTCCCCTATCATTAACCATTGTTTTCTCATTATTGTTAGTGATTATCCCCTATGATGTTGGTTGGTTAATATTGACCCATGGCCTAATGACGAATCAAGTTGGGTAGACGACAGGTAGACAATCAGCTGTTGTTGCTAGCCGTGCGCGGCGCGTGGGCAAGAACTCCGGTCCATCCATGCCATCGCTGTACCAAAATTTCCCTAGACAATAATCCAACAATCAGCATGGCGTGTTTAACAGCTTACCAACATTAACCAACTGTATCCAAGTAACTAATAAATATATATATATACATAGATATTATATAAGGCAATCTAATGCGACAATGATTTGCACAAATATCAATCACGCCATATATACACACACACACTTTGTTTCCAATTTGCAATCTCAGTTGTGAAAGCATCCAAGCTATAAGGAGAGTAACCATGAGCGAGGCAGTCCAGCCATACGGAAAAATATTCTTCTTGGTGGTTGAATAACCCATGGTTAGCTAGTGGTTACTAATGGTCAATAATGGTTATATGCGTTAATAATGATTGATGATGATCATTACTGGTTGGTGATTGAACCACCCCTGTGGAAAACATATGTCAACCAAACATTTGTTAGTAATCACTGGGAAAAATAAAACATGTTCGCCCGAGCCTTAGGGTTTGCCCCGCATGGGTCTGAGAACATTTCCCAACGCTCAAATTCCTGCACAGGGCCATTGTTTTTTGACTTCTGAGTTATCAAACCCTAAACCTCAAACCCTAAAACCCTAAAACCAAAACCCTAAAACCAAAACCCTAAAACCCTAAAACCAAAACCCTAAAACCCTAAACCATAAACCACTGCGTATAGCCAGTGCTTTCGCATCTTGTCCAAGCCATCTCGACCTTGTACAACATGCTCCATTGCAGTGGCGCTTTATGTGGTGGGGCGAACGTTAAGGCTGGAGGGAACATGTTTGATATGTTTGAACCCACCAACCAGTATTTGTGTAGAGAATGTACTGTATGCATGCAGGTGTACATGAATGTGTTGATATGTGATGTAACGTTCTGTAATGCCATCAACAGTAGGGCATGTATGCACGTATAACTGAACACATGTATGTATGCAGTATGTACATTGCTTAAGTCAAACTCAATTCATAACGAGCATTGGTCCCAATCATCAATACAGGGATTCCAACCATGAACAATCTGTAGAAATGTCGTACTGTAACTGTTAGCCAGTAAGCAAGGGATACCAGGTCATATCATCCCTTGGAATGAAGCCACTACTAAGGCGAGTTGCTTCGTCAGGACGCAAATTCGTGTTGTTTTGCATGTCCTTAGAGATGAGAAAAGGCTGTGGGCAGTGACTGGCGGATGGGTGTTGCTGCAGCATCCAAGCTGCTTACATCAACAAGTCATTCGAATTCTGGTGTGTTCCTTTTTTGGCTGGTCTTCTTGACTGCCTTGCAGAGATACAGTATTGCACTATCAGCTGCCAACTTCAATGTGTTATTCAATCGGTCATTCGAATACCCATGTGATCCCATATGTAACACTCTTAGCCTAGATTTTGCGTTCTTGTGCATCAATTTTGGCTTCAGCCTTCACTTTCGAAAGTGCGATAGTCCATTTTTTGGGATGAAATGAACACATCCAACTCAACAAATTGATTCTGCCGTACTATATAAAATTGATGTTTCCTTACAGCCGGATTCTAGCATCTTACCACCACCATCACCCCCACGAACCGGGAAACAGAAAAGACTGCGAAGGCTTGGTCCAGACGATTCGCGGAGCAATATGCCTGGCTGTCGTTGGTCGTGGTTGGATAACAAAAACCTGCCGGCCAACCGTGAGGTGGTCCAACACTGCACGCCATGGAGATACAATTGAATGGTAGATCACAAGCCGCTCTTGATTGATTTGGGGGTAGTTGTGGGTAGTTCGTGAATGTGGATCTAACATGATCTATCATTGCCCGGAATCTTATAAACCGCCAACTTTATGATCATGATCGTTGCAACGGCGCAGAAAAAAGCTCCAGTGTAAACCAGCACTGGTATGACTCCATCCATGCTGAATTATACATGTCTGTAGTGATGCTGGTTGAAAAAATATGATTCTGGCTCCTGGTGGTGGAATATGCGTGCCATCTCTGGCTTGCTGCTTACTGGTCTTTGTTCATGGTGGCAGTGTGCCTGATTTTGTAGCGGCTGATGCTGGCATGAAAAGAACCCTGTTTAGTGGATGGTTGGTTGGTATTGATTCATAATGGTTAATAAATGTGATTGTCACTAGTAATGCTTTGTAGTTATAATGGGGGATTCCCGATCCAGTGACTCACATGATTCAGAACTTGTAGATTGACCCAGGTTTCTGGAAAATCAGAGGCGAAGCTAAAGCTCACTTCACGTGACTGAGATTTCCCCGCCATGGTGAACTACCAGTGGGTCCATCGACAGAAAGACCAAACCTGCCCACCTGGAATGAATCATGATCAACCATCAAAATTGATGAGCCATAAACCAATGTCTGGTTGGTGGGTAGAAGGGATCCCAAACATACTGGTTGATCGACCAACCATCCCAAATATTGTCGGAAACAATCAATGTTTCAAACGACGAACTAGTCATCTACTGGGCATCCGTCAACCAGAATGCTCATTTAAACCAACATAATAAACAACCACGAACCATTATAAACATGGTCAGTTTAGAGCACCTTGGCCGATTTCCATCGAAAGATGCGCTCATCCGTCCCCCATCCCTCGCCTTGATCACAGTGCCATAGGTGATGATGTTCGGTGTCACACCTGCTCAACAATTCAACAAACACAATCGATCATTTACTGCATAGTATATGGATAATGAGCACTAATAGTGGGAAAACAATGGTTTATGGTGGGGAACCAGGGGTACATATGGTGGTTTCTCAATATATGGGATCCAAAAAATTGCTGGTTGTTTAATTAGTAAACAACGATTGGTATGGGATGATCTGGGGTACCCCTATTTTGAGAAACACCCATATGTAGAAACTGCGGTGCTGACTCCTGCTACTGAAACCGCAACCAATACGGCAGTGGGCCAGTTCACCCTTAGTCCCCCTGGTTCCCCTATCATTAGCCATTGTTTTCCCTATTGTTGTGGGCTATCATCCTCCTTTATTGGTTGGTTAATATTGACCCATAGCCATACCTGAAACCAGCGATTTTGTGATTCCAGCGGTTTTCCAGTTCAGGCTGTTTACCTTCCATCCTTGCCAGGCTGTGAAAATCGTAATCATCATCCAGCCAAAACGTGGAAATGGCTACCCTCTGGTAAACTAACAACGCAATGGAAAATCCATCAATTGTCAATGGTTTCCCAGGGTTTCTCTACAAAACATGGTGGTTGTCCATTGCTATGTTAGTTTACCAGAGTGTAATGGATGCTAATACCATGAACAGTTCCACTCCACTAGGCTCAACGGTCTATGCAAAGGCCCACGAGACAAAGTCATGGCAGGGCTGAAAATCGACAAAATATACTAGGTAGGTTCATGTTATCAACTCAGAATGATGCCAAAATCAAGAAGAAGGATTATCCTGCACAGCTGGCTATGGCTCCTTAATAAAATGAAATCCACTGATACTGGTGAAATCCACTGATGTTGGTGAAATCCACTGATACTATCCCTGAATAACGAGAAATAAGAATAAACAATTAGTTCTAATCCCATTGATACTGGTTTCCATCCACCAACCGTGCAGTCCAAGGTTCCTTGCGCCACCATCTCCTTCAAGAGCGGCTCTGCGCGACCAATCTCGCCGCTGCGCGCACAGACGTCCAGCAGGGCGTTGTAGGTGGTGACCGAAAACTCCACCTGCGGCCAGTGCCCCTGCAGCTGGACCGTCGAAGTGCTGCTTGGATAGCCGTTTAGATGCTTGTATGGTTATATTAATTGTTTGATTTATGCTTTTATAGTGGTTACATATAGTGGCGATAGATTATTATATGATCTCAATTTTTTTGGGTTTCCCAAATCATCCAACATTAACAATTTATATTGAACCAACCATGTTTGGTTGTTCACTATGGCTTGAGAAACCATCATATAATGGTTGAGAACTGCTGGACTTCCACTCGAAAATCCGACACCTCCAACTGGGAGGAGTGGACGGTGAGCTTTCTTAGATTCTTAGATAACACCAGTTGACTGCAAGGGTAAACCGTCAACAACCATTTGGTGGTTTCTCAGAATAAGGGACCCTAAAAATGGTTGGTTTATTGCTATAAATGACTATTAATGGATGATTTAGGGGTACCCCTATTTTGAGAAACCACCATCTAGATGCCACATTTTGGACTGGTAGGGTCGAGGCATGAGGCCGGCAGCATTGCCACGATGAGTCAACGAGCCGGGCTCTACAAACTGCTTCAGCCAGCAGTCCCTATCCAGTTCTATGGCCTCTGCAATAGAAAACCGTGTGGTAAGCAATATGCGTTGCAACAGGCGGCTACCACCACGACAATAAAACTGTCAGCACTGTAACGAGCACTGATATAGAATCTAGAAGTTCGATTATCAGCATCCATAATGTAGATATACTTGTTGAAAAAACACACACACACATCGTTTAATGTTGTTTTCTGATGTTTTATGCATATGTAAACTACAACAAAAAGTCTTTGAACAAAAGGTCTCCCCTCACACCTGCGCCCAGACAGCGCCCGCCTGGTCGCGAATCATTTCGTCATAGATGTCCCAAACACGATGGAACTGTTTCTGATGATTGAAACTCTTCAAAACCTCAGCCACAAAGAAGTTGTCCAAAGTTTGGCACTCAACTGATGCAGCTGGTGATTCTAAAGCACTTTCTTCTGAAGCAATGCTCTTGTGTGTTCCAAGCGGGCTCTATCACAACATTAGATTCCTTCTCTATCAGCCCCTAAAATGTTGGATGCTTATCAGGACAACGCAAAGGAGTACCAAAATTGACATCAGTTTTTGACACATTTGGCACATCTACCCTCAACCGTGGCCACTTCCCAGTTGCATTTAGTGACAGCTTCGTACTTCATAGTCTGAATTGGTGCTTCCTTTTTAGGGCTGATTCTAATCCCCTTTGACCAAGGCAGCAGCAAAAGGTCTCTGATACCAAGCAAGCAAAAGTTGGTTTTGGACCACCCTAAGTGTTAAAAACTCTAGTTCAAGCAGTTGAGTCAAAACGAAATGTGAAACACACATGAAATTCTATTCCACTCAACAAAGGTTGATTTACGGGTACGCTCATGACATGGTCAAGAGTCATCATATCAGCTTGTGATTCTAAATAAACCAGACTCTGTAGCTCCACCTGACAATATCGTCTTTGATGACTTTGAGGACAAAAATATGCCGAAATGGTTTGTACAGGCGCCTTGTGATATCCGACCCAGGCTGTTGTCACTTACAGTTTCACATCCAAAACAATGACCATAGTATGGGAATGGTTTAGGACGTTCAGGATGATTTTGCATTGATGGGCAGCCTCGGGACATGTGATATAACAACCAGCTGGATATCATATCATGGCATTGCAAAAGTTGACATGTATGGGGGATTCTTAAAATAGGGAACTATTTACATTTATTTGCAAACAGGGGAAACATTTGTTATTACTAATTAATGATGATTACTATTGGATGATTTGGGGGTCCCCTATTCTTAAGAAGCACCTTTGTATGTGTTTGTACCCTGGGATTCCACCAGAATCAAAATAATGGTTGATCCTTTTTGTAGATACAATCCCCCAGTGAAACAATCTGTGTTGTGGTAATACCCATTAAAACAACGGTAGTTGGAATCCCACGGTTTTGTACAAACACATATATTGGCATAGTAATGGATGGTTTATTACTACAAATGGTCAATAAGCTGGATGATTTGGGGGTACCCCTATGGCTTGAGAAACCACCATGTAACTCATGTAAACCACATAACCACCATGAATAATCATATAAGCATCAGAATTAAACCACCATATAACCGTATGAACACAGGAAATCAATGTAAATTATGTTCTGTTGCGCACCAGGCAACGGAGCTGTAGGTCACCGCATTCACCAAGTCTTTGGTCTGCGGGTCTGCCAGGGCTTGCTGGATGATGTCATAGGCACCTGGACGACTGGGAAAGTTGTATGCCAGAACCGTATACGTTCATATGGCAATGGGTCAATATTAAGAAACCAACTAATGGGGATACTCACCAGCAATAATAGGCAAAACAATGGCTAATGATGGGTGAACTAGGGGTACAGGGTTTTGACCCACAGCCATATGTAATCTATAGATTAAAAAGTATACTGTACATAATTACACATCAATAAACATGTTCATTTATTTACACGACTGCTGCAGGATGAGTGACAGGCACAGCAATCAGAAACATGGGTTGGTTACATCCATTAAGTAACATTGGTTATATTATATCATATTCGTTGTTTCGGTTATATCAGCAACATTAACATGATGTTAAAGGATAAAGGTATGCAATCGAGACGCAGCAATCAGCAATCAAATATATCCACAGATGCTTCTATCCTCAAATTCTCTGAAACACTGGAAATTTACTACTGTGTGCAGATGGAGTCTGCCTTTAACGGTGAAAAGAATACAAACAGGACTGACTACTACACCTATAGTCGTCTTGACCACAGGAAAGTAAATTGGAGCCAGTCCGTGTTGGCAAAATGAATACGCAAACAATTATCCCCTACTGGCTGGTGCTTGAACCAGCCCTATAAAAAAATAGGCTCGTCAACGAACCAACCGTTTGTTAGTACCAGGGACAATAGAAAGTGTCAGTCACACCACCAACAAGCTTATTATTGGTTTCATCCCTGTATTTGGTGGTTTCTCAAAAACGGACTCAAAATGGTTCATTTAGAATGGTTTAAGATTATCAACGACTACCATAAAGGATGATAACTGGGTGTACCCTTGTGACTTGAGAAACCCCCATTTGCTTATTATGCGTAGATATTCACCAGCCCCATCCAAGCAAACTCTTCACCTCAAAACAATAATGGGCCGGCGTAGATGAGCACCCAAAATCTTCCCAGCAGGGAATGCATCTTCTACGTTTGTCAGACAAAGGTGAGCCGCTGGTTAGCTAAGATGATCTAAAGCTAGCGTTAACTAGCTAACTAGAGGTCCTTTACCACCTTGTCAGCGACACATCTGACAGGCTTGTTTTGGGTGCCTTTGGTTGTTGCCCACCACCCAGCACCATTGTGAACTTTCCATCGTCTCCAGGTCCTGATTCACCACCTCCTTGTTTTCAGCTGTTGGTTCTTGTGGGTGACCATCGCTTTTCTGGTTGGCGCTTGAACCACCCCTAGGCAAAATCTAAGTCAATTCAACCAACTACTTGGTTATACATGTTTGGGAGAAAAACATGTCAATGAAAGGCACCAAGCAGTAGTTGTTTAATCATTGTCGTTGGTTATTATCCCCCTATTATTAACTTATAAATGGTTGTAACGCTTCTATTGGTTTCTCAAAATAGGGGTACCCCAAAATGGTTGGTATATGACAATCAATGATTAATATTGAATGATTTGGGGGGTCCCCTATTTTGAGAAACCGCCATATAACTCAATAAACACATAGAAACCATATGACAACCATATATAACCATACAAGCATCAGACTTACCCCACCATGTTAACATTGTAAAACCACCACCACCACCCCTGGACTCGAACCCAACCTGCGCAGTGTCCGAGGGGCCTTCCGCGTCTCCGTTGGAGGCCAAAGCTTCCACCATGCAGCCCAAGGTGATGCGCGAAGGCAGCACGTTCTTGGCTTTCATGTCGTTCCAGGTGTTCCAAACACCATTCAAATCCTGCTGTTGAATGGTGGATGAAGGGTTGATGAAGGGTGGATGAATGGTTGATGAAGGGTTGATGAAGGGTTAGTTCCTGATTTAATGGATGCTTTGTCAATGATTACACATTGAAATTGTTTGAAGGAATGATGAATTCGGCTGTGGCTAATCTATCGATAATGTGATGGATGCTATCAACGGTGTTTCCTTGTGAACCCATCCTATCGCCCCCTGCCGGCAGCTTCTCCTGGTCAGCACCGTAGGCCCGGATGATGGAACCCACTGTATGAGCACTGCGAACGGACACCAGGCCTAGTGGAGGAGGCCCCAGCCATGTGTGACAGCTCGTCATGACCCATGGCACCTTAGAAGATGTTTCAACGATGGTATTATGATGCTTTAGCCACCAATGCTGGTTTAACGATGGTCTAACCGCAGTTAGTTGTTTGAGTTTAAGGATGGTGGTCTCACCAGGCATATGTTTCTTCTTCTTTAATAATATGATATGATAATGATTTACCCGAGGTTGATGCGGTAGGTGAATCATGGTCACTCCCGAGCGTTGCTTCCTTGCAACCGGTTCGCAGAAATGATTGATGGGAAAATCTACCAGAAAACGAGAATCACTATAGTGGGTAGACCTGTACAAAAATCTGGTAATAAGGAGGTCAGTCAAGGACTTCCCAAGGAAACCCCAGCCACTGCCGCCGAAAACTCACGTCTCTCTGCTTGCTTCTAAGCCATCCCCCCAAAAGAAGTGAATGAACCATCCCACACATTGGAGAAAAACAAGTCTAAAACCATCAGCCAGTTTTCAACGTGCAGATTTTCCCATGAACCCAGTGACTGGTTGCGAAGAAATCAGATTCCCTGGGTCCCTTGCCCCGACCATTGGATCGCGACCCAGGTGCCGCTCTCTTCACGAAGCTTCTGCACATACTTCAACAAGTCCTTCACCTGGCAAGGGGGCTTGGTGCTGACACGACATAGCTTGTACTTACATAACAATCATATGTAAAGTTATATTATATGTGTATTTTCTTCATACAAATGTACACTTATACCGCACGTAGGTATATTATTTATGAAACCATGTTGTACACGTGGATGGAAAATGTGCTTGCTATTGTACAGTAGCTCGCTTGGATATATATACAAATCACATAGGTTAAAACTTGCATAAATTGTATCATGAACAGTTGTTCTAGGCTGGTTGTGCTTTTGATTCCCCACTAGAATCGATGTCACTATGAAATAGCTGGGAATGTGCGCAAAGCATGCTGAGTAGCACTTAGACACTCTTCACCCTTTGCCATCATCGAGATCATGGGCATTTGATTGCAAGTGATACGTTGACTACGGATCAAAATCATAGTCGGGAAGTCGCGTCTATGTCGTCTACTTTGCAATGGAAGTGACCATGGACCCTGTACCGCCACTGCAACAATGAACTCCTTGAGGATCGCAAACCTCCGGGGGGTGACATGTAACGTTTGGTACAGAGCCGCACATGTGTGCGCCTTCTCCATGCGGACTGTGGCAGTTGAAATGATTGGACGGCCGCTCCAAAATCGTCAACTGGCTATGGGTCAATATGAACCAACCAATAATGGGGGATAATCACCAGTAATGATAGGGAAAACTAAACCATTGTCAATGATAGGGGGACCAGGGGTACGGGGTTTTGACCCACTGCCAATCTTTGCTGACGAGATCTTGAGATTGAGAAAATGAAAGCAAACGCTAGGCGCCATGGAATACAAACCTTCATGACCGGGGAAGCAGACTCATGATCATCACTAAACACCTGGGCTTCGGCAAAAACCAATCATACGGGGCTTGCAACATTAGGTGGCAGCATCAGTGAATTGAGTAATTCTCTAATAAATAAATTGTATTGATTTATTGAATTATTGTTCGACATTGTTTGTTTCCTCTTCAGATTGGTGCTTCTTCTCCTCTTCCAATTGGTGCTTTCCCGTTTGGAATTCAAGAAGTTGGTCGAACACCTCAAGCTGATCGAACTCTGCCGGTGAACCACCTGCCGCTTCCCAGCCCTGCGCCCGCCTGACCGCATCGAATACAGGCTTCGTAGAGTGATCCCAACAAGACCTGCGGCCAGCAGGTCGCGCTCGCAGGAAGACCACTGATAGACTAGTTGGTGGTTGAACTACCCATGGTTAACTAGTGGTTAATGGTTAATAATGATTATATTTGGTAATAATGGTTGAAGATTATCATTACTGGTTGGTGGTTGAACTACCCACTGTTTGAAAAAATATGCATGTGAACCAACCATTTGTGAATAGTCACAACGGAAAACAGAAATGTCTGAAACCACCCACCAGTATACCTTTGATATCTAATAGCCTTGATCATCAAATCTGCTGCTTCAAGGAATGGCTTCTAAAATGAAAATAGTGAGAAAATGGTCAAGCCCTACTTGGACTGGTGTCTTCCCGATGTGTAAAAATCTTGATCTGTACGCCCACGCAATCGCACGCAAATCACATAAGCTTATCATATAGACATGGATGAATAGCATGAGATATACATGGCCTGAGGGACCTTTTAGATCCATGCTATTACTACTGCTATCAAAGTAT
This sequence comes from Symbiodinium kawagutii, assembly GCA_009767595.1. Classification (NCBI taxonomy): domain Eukaryota; class Dinophyceae; order Suessiales; family Symbiodiniaceae; genus Symbiodinium; species Symbiodinium kawagutii. Next base: position 397,644 of record VSDK01011352.1, on the reverse strand, counting down.
CAAAGATGCCGATTCTTATGCTATCTATCCATGCTAATAGCATTGAATAGATATGGCCTTTTTGCTACTAGATTTTTTCCTCCCAAGAGGCTGCTGTATTCCCAAGAGCCATTAGCTCGAGACCTGCGAGACCTGCGATGCCCTGGTTAACGATGGAGCTCAACCACCAACACTAAACAAGTATAGAGGGATACCCATACAACCCTTAAAATGGTTGGTCAATAAATTGCTCAGGCGGCTAAGCATCAAGCTGGTTCATCTAACTGAATAAATGGACTGTTTAGATTGAAATTTCCGGTTCCTGGATGGCTATAACTGATCTCGCTTCACAAATACGTGCTTTATATCAAACTGATATCGATGGCTCCCTTTTGCAGCCATAGATATTTTTGTTTAGGAGCAAAAGGTCAACAGGAGATTGGGCCGTAGATTCATAATGATTGATTATAACTATAGTAATAGTAATGATTGGTGATTAAATGTTGTCAACGATGGTTAAAATCCTGACCCCGTTTTCAAGAAATGGATCACTCTATAGCATAGCCGTACCAGTACCTGGCATTTCAAGGTTCCAGCACTGGCTGGCGGAACAGAACCCGTGCCTCATCCATTTCCTTGTTGGCTCGGGCGTCAATGACTTGCATCACCCGCCTCAAGTAGCCCTCCTGGCAATGACACATCGCATGGCACCAGGAGTGAAACCAGCTACCTTTGCAAAACCATGAAATGCCCTGAAACACAGCCATGGTAACCAGGGTAACTTCACTGCAAAACCAACTTGCGTCGGGATTTTCAGGGCTGTGAGATTACAAACCAAGAAAAATCCTGCACCAGCGTGGATTCATCCGTGTGTTCCACCCACGCCCTAGATGTGTTGGGGGGACATGAACGATATCCCACACCTTCAGAACCAGCTCGGGCCATGGAGCACTCGCTTGTGTTTTTTTTGTGTAATTTCAGCTGTAAATGTTCAATCTTTTGCGGCTATCAGTTCAAGTCACACCCAACATCCATCTGTTTTGATATGGGAGTTTCCCACAAAATCTTGCATATAAGTATAAGCAACTGAAAGATACGATACAAGTATATAGTTTTTGCAGATCCTAAGTGAGTCCCGAAGATCACAGAAAGACATCACACGCCGAACTCAATTCGCAGAAAATCCAATGAAGAATCACCCCAATTCAATTGTCAACCAACAATCTTTAGTCCATGATGCGATTGAGATTGAGTTCAGTTCGTGAAATCTGCTCGCCCAGATTGCTCCGGTGGCCGCGACGGTTGGTCCTTCATATCCTTTTGGACACCCTTCAAGAGAATCGAACCTTGCAGCTGGCTTGCAAAGCGATCACTGCATCCAGGAACTTGGGACCCTCAAACCAGCAATGAAGGCCATGAGCACCCACCATCCACCCATTCTTGAGATTCCAGGGGTCAATGGTTCATGTTTGGCCTGGGATTGTGCCACAACATGTCAGAACTATCACCAGCTTCACTTTCACCTCCTTTCAAATCAACCAGCCACGGGTTGAAAGCCACAGTTGGATACTCTTTGTGTCCAGAAAAGTCTCTGCTGGATCCAAGGTATAGTGCCGCAGTGCTGCTTTGTGCTGCAAAGGGCAATATACTATGTAAGGCTGCTGTAGATAAGGTTCCATCTATTCACGGCCTTGCGCACTGAAGCACCTCTCTCTCTTTCTCCATCTCCTTGTAGAACTATCCCCGAAACAAACCCTCTCTCCATGATCAAATGGCACCATCTGGGACCATTTCAAAACGTGGAAGCTGTGCCACCAATTTTCCATCTGAGGAAGCCATGCCACTAATGCCACCAAGGAGCAAGTGACGTTGTTGGGATGACAGCCATGACTCTCCATGCGCTTCAACACATCCCAGCAACGCTCCGAATCGCTCTTGACCACCTAGCACGCACCATGGACGCACCGTGGGCGACTTTTGAGTCCAGTCCACTGCTGGATAGTAAGGCCACCAACAGCTTGGGGTGTGCTGGCAGTATGCTGGAATTCATGGACCAATCTGCTGTTTGGGGAAGCTCAAGAAATGAAATTCGTGGGCCAAGTTCGCCAACTACTTCCTATGCAAACCTATCGGACCCCAAACATGTCTATGACCTCCAAAATATGACGGCAACAAAAACAGTGCAACAAAAAAAGACTCTTTCTGAAAACCATTCTCTATGTCTCTCTCCAACGCCATCTCCAAGAGTTAATAGGTTACATGAAAGAGGTCTAGCATCATACGCTACCACATGGGCTCGTATCGAAATGTTTGTTCCTGAAAACGGTCGTAATACCGTAGTTCCATGGGGCTCCGCCTTGTGGCACAATTGTCGGGACACCGCATCTAAACGATAGCAATGAACCACAATTTCTTCAGATTTCGACAACTGTATCTAGCGCGGACCTGTTTTATTCTGAGCTGCTAGAGCTAATGTCTGTCTGCTGTGGCAGAAAAGGAAAACAAAGGTCTGGTGAGGCAGGGTCTTGGTCTGCGGGTTTTTTCTAGCGCGGATCTAGCGCCAGAAGAACGTTTTCACTGGTCTGCAACTTTGGGGAAATTGTGGAGATCATGGATTGCGAAAGTCACCCAACGCATCGAGATAACGACAAGTATCTGGTATAGACATGTTGTCTTTACCAATGAGCTTGAGACTAAGAAGGAAAAAGGCTATGGAGAAGAATCGCAATTGAAAAGGATGCGAACAAATACATGATTCAAAAAAACTAGCGCCAAACAATCGCGAAACTAGCGCTACCATGGGGGAAAGCAAAATCACTGCATATATACATGACTCCGCCTTGTGGCGAAATTGACAAAACAACATCCACAGTTCTAATATGATCATCGGAGACTAAAAACCTATCAAGCATTTTTGAACGGATGCCATATGTGAAATACTACCTTTACACCATATTGTAAGCGATACAATGTCATATCATACACGTTCTATATGAACATCTCGCCTAGAATCACTACAGGTACTGACATCAAAAATTGGTGCCACCAAATTATGGGCTCTGAGGTATAGACGGTATAGAGTTGGACCCCTGGAAACTAGGACATGTATCACATGACTACCATCCGGTGAACGTGCACTCTGGGGAGTTCCTGGCCTGGCTCCCCCTTAGCTCACTCCCAACCACCAGCCAAATCACCACACATAACTTCATCATATTTCGGGATGGCTGAGTCACAGAGCCCCTCTGCCATCTCCATATCACCTTAACCACCACCGAAGCATCGTGACGTCCCAGGCACTGAGTCCAGGATGCGATGAAAGCACACCTGGCTGCTGTGTAGGTCGTCGACCAGTGGAATGAAGTCCGTCATCAAGTGCTCCAACAGCCTTGGCCGCTGTGAAACGCCCCAGGTGAAGTGCTTTCAGCCAAGTGGCTTGGAATCTTTGGGATTTCCATGTTCCACCGGGATAATCACACCATTTCCAGCTGCTTTACCGGGACTTCTCCGCAAGAAATGGTGGATTTTCCAGTGCCAGGTTGGGGACTACCAGAGGGTAACAAAAATCAGACGGATGAGCCACCTGGATAGAGGTTTGGACACCGCCACCGTCCCAGAATCGCAGAGTGCCGGTGATGTTCACCTGTCCAAATTCTGATGTGCTTGGAACCTGCCGTCCATCAAGACCCTAGCTTCCAAGAATCGGCACAAAAATGGTGGTTGCTCAAAATAGGGCTACCCCCAAATCATTCTTGTTCAACCATTTATATCATTTATAGTTATTTATAGTCATAGTAGTAAACCAACATGCAAATATTTTGGAAGCGTCCCACGGACAATATCAGAGAACAAGCGACAAACCGAATGCTCCTGTCACCATCCACCAGTCGCCAAGAAGCTTCCAGTTGGACCGCTCGCCATTAAAACGGCCACCGTGCAAACGAAGGCGAGCCAAAGCTCCTTCCAAGTTGTCCTCGGATCCGGACAGACCGCTGGGTCCCTATCTGGGAATGTCCGCGCAGGAAGTGTCCAAAATCAGTGATGAATGACATCCATTGTATGGATCACGGCCAACCGGGTGGGAAAGACCATTGCTATGGAGGTCTCCCTAAATCTTTGTTGTTTCAACCGTACGGAGGTATCCCATGGTATGACTTAATCATTGATTGTTGTCTCACTCAAACCATGATGAAACAACATGCTTCCCTAAACAACCTAATTAATCATTGTTGATCTTTGCGTGGGTTGCTTCCATTTCTCGCCTCCGTTCCATTGGAGAATTAGTACCAGCAGGGGTACCTCGACGATTCCAGGGGTCCCAAGAGTGACTCAACGAATGCTCGCAATCCAGCAACTCAGCGAACTTCACTCTCACACTCTTTACTTGAGCATGTGCCAAAACAGCCCCCCAGTCAATCAATGGTTTCCATTTGTAAAATGATCATCTGATTGTGGGCCATGTGGGGCCCACAAGGGTTACCCGTCATGGCTTGGCAACCACTTTTATTCAGCAACAAGGTCTTCGGGGGCACGAAGACGGTCAGCAAGACAAGCGTATGTCTTCAAATGTGACAGGACTGAATGACATCAGCTGCAACCAGAACTGGAGCCAGCAACTCCTGGCGAAAAGCAATGGGCTACGGGCCACGGGCTACAAGTATCTACAATTGACAAAAGTGAAACGAAAAGAGGGAGGGAGAGAGAGAGAGAGAGAGAGGCAAAACACCGTGTGATTGAAGAAACAAAAATAGCATAAATTAGCAAGCTACAAAATGTCCAACATGATGATCAATCACATTCCCCACATCACACAATCTTGCAATCAACCTCTGTGCCCAGCAAATTCGATGACGCTTTCCGAGGATTGTGGGCCAGGGTACCGCAGCCAGGGCGAACTGGATTGCCAGCACCGCGATGCCATGAGGCAACTTCTGCTGCTGCGACTCAATCTGGCCGACGGTACTCAGGTAGCAGCTGAAAGTCTTTGAGACAGCAGTGATGACCAGGTCGAGGTATAACAAATGCCACTTAAATGCTACAGAAAAAAAAAAAAAACATGAAATGGTGGATAAAGCCTCACTTGAATACCAACTCACAATGGCGATTCCGAAAAACACATAGGACTGGTTTTGACACCACGATGGACTTATTAACAAAAAAGGATACCACGTGATAGAGCAAGATGCATGGCCACAATTTGGATATACCAAGTTGCTGAGTTCGATGGGATGCAGTGACTAGGAACTGTACGCATGGAGTGCAGGTAGGTATGTACTAAACAAAGAACAAACGATTCCCCCAATCTTCGTTTGGAGATCAACGAAAACTGCCGACCAATCATATCAAATACCTTGAACTAAATAAAATCATACAGAGGTATAAGACCTGGAAAAATACTAGACTATTAATATCTCAATATATCTCAATTTTTGACCATATGTCACTGTCACTGTTTAGACTGTTTCAGAATCTCCTAGGCCCATACTGTTCTTGTCTCTGCTGGTGAGTTGGACGCTCATGAGCGAGGCCTCCTGGAACAACTCTTCGAAGTTCTGGTAGTCTTTGTGGTGGAGGTATCCTCACCGGTGCGAGCCAGCTCCATGTGTGACAATAATGATGGTGAATAATGGTTTATAAAAAGGCTAATAATGATCGAGATTGGTTAGTGATAGTTGATGGTTGATAATTGGTGATAGTAGTTAATTGTTGATAATAATGGTTGATAATGGTAAGTTGTAGCTACAGTACATTCAGAAGCAACAATACAATGGTGCTGCACCTCTATGGCCCGATCAGAGCAAGACTTTGCAACATCAAGCAGTAAAGTCTACTAGCAACCAACAAAAAGAAGAGAAAAAACACTAGCATATTAAAAACACTAGCAGAAACAAAAAAACAACTAGCATGGAAACACATCATCAGAGAAAAAACAGCAAAGACAATACATCGTGAATATTCATCAATATCAAAAACAAGACACACCCCGCCAATCACCCCTACAACAGAGGTCCGAATCTGAATGTCAATCCCTATACAGGCCCTACAAGAGAGGTTCACGACAGCATTCAGTCACAACAAAAAACAGAAATTACTAATTACATTTACTTTTTGAATCTTGTTGAACTCTCTGAAATCATTAATGAATTGCACCCACCTATGATTGTTCACCACAGTCCCTGGCTGTTCGGAACTCTCAACAGTCCCCAGGACGTGGTGAGGCTGCCAGCATAGACTCATAGACATAGAGTGAGTGTGTCTTTTGGTTGAACTGTGATTTCAAAACTGGAACCATCTGGAACCTGCTGTGTATTATCTGGAACCTGCTATGTGTTATCCTGTTTTTCGTATAACTCGGCGCTTTCTTGAAACTTCGAAAGTCGTTCGTTTTGACAGCTGTTCCACAGCCAAGGTGCCACGAAAAAGTTGCTGGGCAAGCTTCAGATCCTGGGGCGGCATGGCTTGCCTGCTGTGATTGGATCATCAGAATGGACGAGTCAACAATCGGGTACATCAGAGGTACGTAACATGCATATCTGATTCAATTGGAGTACATGTGAAATTATCGATTACATGCAGTATCGATTGACTATGCAAATACCATGATTTGGAGTACATCTCGTCATCAAAACACCTTTGAAGACCACAAGTCAGTCGAAATATGTGGGCTGATTTCGCTGGTAACTAGTTACAGTGGACATGTTAAACAACTTGCAATAGAACATTTGTCGTACAAATGCACAACTTGCACGGTGACAAACCCGCTGGACAACCTCAAGCTCAATAATGCTGAGGTTGGTTTCACCACCAGTGACTTGCTAACGGAAACAAACACATCACATCACCTTTAGATTCTTAGTCTTAGATGTTGATGTTGACCTCTTGCGTAACATGATTGCAACTGTACATTGATTTAAAGCCAGTTCAATAGTACTACTGATAAGTAACTATTGCAAATCTACATGAGTACTGTAAGAAGTCTCGCAATAAATCATCCGTTGCAGCCCATGGCCCATAGACACCTTTCTAATTGCTGTCTCCCTTCACTAATTATTGCCATCCCCAAACGGTATGCCTTGATCATATCAAAGCTGTGCGCCTTGATGGTGGCCACACACGTGACTTCCCAAGCATATGCGAGCACTGTCAGGGTAAATCAGAATCCATCGGATCAACCATCGACAGAAGATCTGCCGAAAATCAGTCATTATCCACCATTTCATGATCATGGCTAATCGATACATAAGTCGCAAGTGGACTGGAGCAAGAAAAGGAAACATACTTGGAATATGCATGTACTCATCCGATATAACGCATCATGGTGGTTCATGATTGAATTTTGTGGTTTGTCGAAATAGGGTACCCCCAAAACTGGTGGGTTTATTAGTCCTAATGACTAAAATCATATAAACTAAAATTGGATGATTTGGGGGTACCCCCAATTTTGAGAAACCCCAATATGCCATATTCAAATCAAACTGTCCAATACGGGTCATGCATAGCCGCAGCTGGCTGGAGGCTCACGGTGATCAATGCCGGAGTTGTACCGATATCAAGCATAGACAGCAGAACGACCAACATTAACGGTTAATTTCAGCTTAAACATACCAAGCATGGTGGTTGGTGGCCAAGAAAGCAAGACTGGGGGAATGCACTTGATCATCTTCAACATCCGTGATCAAACATGGGATCTCCGATGGAGCAAACCCATCAACTGGTGTTCCAATGTAGGTCATGATGATTTACCATGGTTTGATCTCCATACATGGAGTACCCCAATACCAACACATCATAAAACCTTTGTTTCTATCACATACATTGTATCGTACGTATGTGCTACGTACTAATAATATCACTCATCATTTCAAACCTGGCATGTTCAACCTGGTTTAATCACCTTGAATCATGTTTAATCATTATCAATCAGTACTGTGGCAGTCTGAACCAATGTCAGTTGTCTTGGTATTCTAAACCACAACCTTTTTCACTGGCATTTTTTCCCAGCCATCCGCAGTCGTTGCATGTTGAACAAAAAACACACATAACATTGGCAATGGTTGTTGGCATGCCTGCCTAATCCATAATCCCTGGTGGTTGCCTAATAGTAACCACTACTAACCAATATGAGTCAGTACCAATCAACCATTCATCAGTGATTAACCCATTGACAAGTCAACCATTGACCACCAACAACTGACTGACCATTTACCATCACCAACCACTATGAACCAGTAATCAACCATTGACCAGGATGAACCTTCAGAGCTAAGCCTCTCAAGCATCACTAACCAACCATGGCCAACCAGCCATGGCCAAGCACCGCCAACCAAGGTGCCGTCACTGGGCTTCCAGCAGCTTCCTTCACAGCGCTGAGCAGCGACAAGTCGCTGCCGCGGCCGAGGTCTCAGCAGAAATGAGCAATGGAGTGAGGTGGTAATGGTTAGAAATTGGTAATGGTTAGTAGTGGTTAGTGATATGTGGTTAGTATGGTTAGTGATGGTTAGTGGTAATGATTAGTAGAGTTACATTAGTAGTGGTTATGGTTATTGATTCCTAATGATTAATGATGATCATGGCTGCTAATGATATCACTATTGGTTAGTAATGATATGGTTAGTAGTGATAGTGGTTATTCATGATATTATGGTTCAAATGGTCAAATGGTTCATAATGATGCGTTCATAATGATTTACGTGGTTGACAAGTGCTTAGTTAGTGATTCATGATGGTTAATGGTTGATAATGCTTGCAAAGTGGTTAGGCAGTGATTGATGATGCTGAATAATGGTTCATAAGTGGTGATTTAGCAATTAATAGTGGTGAATAATTAATTGTGAAACAATACTGGTTAATAAGGGGTTATGTAGTCTTGAATAGTGGTGAATCATGGTTGATAAGTGGTCAACTACTGATTAATAGTGGTTTATCATAATGCTGAAGAATGATATTACAATCGATTTCATGGGTTAATCATGGTTCATAAGGCTCGGTTGACAATGGCTAGCGCTAATGAGTGTATGTAAAACATCCCAAACTATCCCAATCCATCCCAAAATCTTCCAAAAAAAATTGAAACAACCAACAAATTGAGAGGTAAATTGCCATTCTCCTGCGGGTGCCGGAGATCTCAGCTACGTGTCCTGAATTGCTTGAGTCATTGGTCATTTTCACCCGGCTGCCGGTTCTTCAACTCACCCTTCCCGAAGCTCAACTCCAAGTGAGGGCATTGTCGCTGCAAACTCATGCAAGACTGAACACTGGCCTGCACAATGTCATGGACGGAACCATTGCCCTAGAGCACTAGAGGTAGGTTCACACACCAAGTTTTGCAGCACCTAAGACCATCCATTGCCTGTCTCCACAAAACTTCCCAACTCATATTTCACACCCACCTGCATCACAACCAGTAATCGCCAACCAACCAACAGAACCAACCACCAACAACCAACCACCACCAAACCAATCAAGACAACCTCCAAGCGAACCCCAACCAACCAACACAACCAACCCAACCAACCCAACAACCCCAAACCAACCCAAACAACCCCAAACCAACCCAACCAACCCAACCAACCCAACCAACCCAACAACCCCAAACCAACCCAACCAACCCAACCAACCCAACCAACCCAACCAACTGAACCACCCAGCCACCCACCCTCAACCAACCACCTCCCCACCTCCCCACCTCCCCAGCACCACCAAAGGGCCGAGGGACACTCCACGACGTTGCCCAAGGTGGCCTGGCGGTCCGAGTCCTTCACCCCTCGCAGCAGGGTGGTGAGCTCCCTGCACAGCACTTCCTTGGAAGCTCCTGCCGCCACGTGGGAACCATGGGCTGATTCGGATGGTAACACTTTTGGGCGTTTCTCAAGTCATAGGGGACCCACCAAATCATCCTTTATTAAGCATTTATAGTACTAAACCAACCATTTTTGGGTACCCTTATTTTGAGAAACCACCTTTTAGTGAATCTGATTAATAGATTAATAGGTTTAATGGTGATTTAATGGTAATAACTAATAACCTTCAATTAGGATCATAATAACATGGGCATCAGAATAACACCATCAGAATCACATTCCATGGGATATTGACATGTTATGAGGCGATTTTTCCTGAATCTAATTCATGGTAATAATAACATGGGATAATAAGATTGTGATTATAATATGCTTAATTAATAACATTATTAATAACATTAATGGTGTTTACGATTAAAGTAAGGATCATAATAACATCGGATACTAAGATGGGATAATAACCATGAATAACCATCAATAAGGATCATAATAACATGGGATATGACCATCTGATGCACATAATAACATGGGATATTACAATTACCATCTGATTAACAATACGGCGGATGATTAATTCCGTGGTATTGATGAGTGGTGATTCTGATTGATGGTAGAAATGATGAGTGGTGATTGTGATGGTAACGCTGATTGACAGTGAAAACAACGAACGGTTACAGAATCTGGGTAAGCTCGTTTTCAAATTGGAGTGGTAAGAATATGATGCATGAAAATTCATTGCCTTCAATCATAAAGCAATTGGCAAAATTACAACAACAACAACAACAACAACAACAACAAGAACAACAACAAGAACAAGAACAACAAGAACAGCAAGAACAACAACAACTACTACAACAACTACTACTACTACGACGACGACCACTACTACTACTGCTGCTGCTGCTACTACTACTCAGCTGTTCACAGACCCCACAGGACCAAAGTAGTGTCAGTCAATGCATGCCATGAAGCCCACCATTATGTTACAGACTTCGCATCACCGCTAGCTATGCCAAGCGGGCGGCCACCGTTCTCTCCTGTTCGCATGGGTTTCAAGACTCGCGCAATGGCCGCCTTGGAGGCCGCGGTGCAGGAGGATTGAGGATGATTCCAGGCTGGCAAGCTAACCTGGAAGCAACAATCACCATGTTTTAAGAGGGAAACCATCCCTAAATGATGGATTTTCCACTTCCAGGTTAGTTTAGCAAGAGTAATAATGCTGTTATCCAGTGTTTATGGTCGGTGATCATTCGAATGCGTCATGAATAATAACCATTGTAAACTACTACGAGGCATTTATACTATCATCCACCATAGACTGATATCGATATCATGGTTATTACTCATGACAGGCATAGTCTAAGATCACGCTTTTATTTTCCTTTGCCATTATCCTACGTTTGAAGGCACCAAATATCTACTTTGCGACGGAAGGCATCAAATATCTACTTAACGAAGAATCCAGGATCAGCGCACGCTCCCTTAAATATGGATCCATCTGCTACTGAACAAACTTCAGCAATGAATCCACCTATCTTTGGCAGCAAATCTCGCTGGCCCCGGGCACCACCATGGTCAACAACCCATGATGCACAGCGCTTCCCGACAGCACAAGCCGGGTAGTCAACTCCACTTGATCTCGTCAAACCTGACAGATCTGAAAGAGCTGTTAGTAGAGATTGCCAACACTACACCTCAAACTGGATGTGCAGCTGGGGTTATAACCATTGTTATAAGCCGTAGAAGGTAGCTTATAACCCCTAGGAACCATGGTTATGACCACTTACTGAGCGGGGGTGCACATCCAAGTGTAAAACACTGATCCGCTACCAACCATCCCAAGAACAATCCATCCTCCATGATCCATCAGTCACAGAACAAACCAATCAAAGATCATCCATCCACTCAACCGCAAACAACCAACAAACCAAGAAACAAAAAACCCACCAACCAATCAACCAACAAACAAACTACAGTAACGAGCGCCAACTGCCGTTGGGGCACTGCCTTTCCAGTGACAGTGTCCTCCCTCTTGGGTTCTTCATCGCCCAGCTTGGATTTCGCTGCCTCGGCAGGCGGCTCCTTTAAGAGAAACACTGGCCGCTCAGTGGTTGCGAACAAGTGTTTGGCTGGTGGCTTGTTTGGTTGATTGATGTTGGTTGGTTGATGTTGGGTTGCTGGATGAAATGGATGATGCTGGATGCGAACGATGTGCAGGACGGTGGCTGTTGTATCTGGATGTGTCCATCAATGTTGCCGTCCTCCATCCGACGTTGGGATGCTTTGGGGGTACAAGCATGTAAAAATACATACTCTCTTACCAATTGCTGTCCCTTTCACAAACCGTGAGCCATTGACGGTCGACCATGATGATGATGATGATGATGATGATGATGATGATGATGATGATGATGATGATGATGATGATGATGATGATGATGATGATGATGATGGTGATGATGATGATGATGATGATGATGATGATGATGATGATGATGATGATGATGATGATGATGATGATGATGATGATGATGATGATGATGATGATGATGATGATGATGATCATGAACATTGCAGGTACTGGGAACTGTCTAGACATGGAACACCTCAAAGAGTTTGGCAGTTTTTTCATACCTCGGCTGCGGGTGATTCATGCAACAACTTCTCCAGCCAGCCACCCAGCTGGCTCAACTCATCAGGCGCCAAGCTGCTTTCCCAGCGACTTTGGGGCTCGGCGCTCGGGTCCCAAAGAGCACGAAGTGGAGGGTGGCCGCAAACAGGAAAACGCCTTGGAGCTGGGGCTACACTTCAATGATCTACATCCCCGGTTTCCCCGGTGTCAATCGACTATTTGTAATTAAATGAAATAGATGTATGAATGATGTTTGAATGTATGTATATGAATCTTGATGCAAATATGATGCAACATACTTATTTACATTGACCTAAAAGAACAACAGCAAAGCTGCTGGGATGATGACAAACCAATATTGTTCAAATGGTTTGGTGGGGGGCTGATTTCAACCCTCTCCGTAGCCACGTGTATCGGCTTCCGAGCACCTTCCATGACGCTCTGTCGGGTGTTTTGCGCTTTTACAGTATTAGTATATACGTCATGGATTGTGATAGCTACCATTCAGTGGCTTTTGATCGGAGTTGATCTGTGCCTAGTTGCAGTGAAGACATTGCAATAACACTGATGCGAACGAGGGATTGCCACTCTCAACCAGTGATCACCTCCTGAGGGGCGGCAAGCCACAGCAAGTTGGGTGGCCCCCATGTGTGGAAGGCACACAACCAGCTGCTGGAGGACCCAGCGCAGGCTGCTACCGAGGTGCCAATCTCCAGCTTCGCTGCCTCCAAAGTCCAAAAGATCGAATGAAGAGTTTCCTCAGAAAATTCAGAAAGCGTGGCCGGGCCGTCCAATCGATGCCAACCCAACCCTCTCCCACATTGGCTTAGCAAAAACATGCTGCAAAAGTGTCAATTCACGAGAACTTAAGGGAGCTGTTAAGCAGTTGCGTTGCGCCCGGGTACCATGATCGGCTTCGGGTGGATTCCCGGGTGGATCCAAAAAGGTTCATTTAATCTTTGAACGCCATGGACTCCATGGCGCTTCAGCCCCTCTCTTGATCCAGCTCCAAATCGCTTCCCAATGGGTGGTGTCGCCTGGTGTTCCTCTAACACCATGTAGAACTCAAATACAGCACATGTTGCTTTGTGAAAATAATAAACGATAATGAACATTTACCCTACAACTATGAAATACTCATACAACATAATAATGCATTAAAATAATAATAAACCATTCCAATAACATATTGCTCATGACCCTCCAGGCAAAGGAGAATTTCCTGAAACAACCCAAGCCAAGCATGTGTTTTCTCTGTCGCTATACAACGAAATCACTAATCACTTCCATTGAATCACCAAGCATTCACTGACAATCGAAAATTGATGAAGGTCTTCTGCGGATAAAAACCGTTCCTGCATTGCACTTGAGAATGTAAGGCCGTGCTGGTCCAAAAGAAACGAACTCAGTGCCGAATTTGTGGCTGGACAGTTCTGCGATCATTCAGGCTTGTCTGGCAAGCGGCGATCATCGTCATGGAAACGAGTAGTAGTAGGTTCAAGTAGTTCTTGAGTAAGTAGGTAGTAGTACTGTAGTCGAGTCGTTCGGTTTGCAGTACAGTGAGCGCGGGAATCGGTGGAAAGCACCAAAGCTGAGCAATAAACGGCGAGCGAAGGTTCGCAAGCTTTTCTGATGTCTGGAGTGTGCACAGCTGGTGACTCCTCGCCAGAAAACCATGTGACATTTACAACTGACAAATGGCTTTGTCATATCCATAAAAGGTGCAACAGGAACCATGGCTGCTGAGTTTCCCTATTCATAGTGTGTATTCTGTGTTTAATGCTGGATGGTTGGCAGGTACATCTTCAGCAACGTGACCATGCCAGACCTGAAAATCGTTGACAGGATGAGTCCGGTCGCCCCCGTCCGCCCCCCTTCCCACGCAGCACCTGCCCGGATCGGGGCACCCGATTTTTCCGAATCGGCAACTTGCTATGGTCTGGGGCCTGAGGCAGGGCAGTTGGGGCGGTGAGCTGAGGTGGCAAGTTGGGGATGGTGATGATGGTGGTGATGATGATGATGATGATGATGATGGTGGTGGTGGTGGTGGTGGTGGTGGTGATGATCCAAAAAAAAAATAGTCCACCAACCAACCAACCCTCCCAAATATTGAGGATAATAAAACATGTTCAAAGCCACCAACCACATGATTTATTAACAGTGCTGCTTCATGGTCGCTCATCAACGTCTGGTCCCAACTCACCCAAGTCCAAAGTTACCCCACAGTTCTGCCGACAGTATCGATCCACGAGCGCCGGATCGAATCATCTACCAGGATCACACGTGCTTGGCTCCCACGACGATTTCATGGCTGATAAACGGTATCGGCTAGGGGATGGGTAGTTGATCCCTGGATAGTTGATACCTGGATAGTTGATCCTAAACCCTGTTACCTTGGTAAACATGATGATCAACTCTGCAGGTATCCGCCATTACCGTTGCGCTGCTGGGAACCTCACCACGCAAGCTTGGTGACGACTGCTGAGCAAATCATGGCCCATGAGTCAATCATCAGTGACCACGAACATGATTGTGCTACTATGATGAATCATAGGTGTTAGATCAAAAATCCATAATCGTCTTAGATAAATAGTCATAGTTGTCCATCATAGATGTAATTGAATTACGTACATATCATTTTCATGATTGTCAATTATATCTATTATCATGAACCAAATACACATAGATTCATGATCACTGTCATGGACATATGCCAGCACCCCCTGCGCCCCGAAGTTTCAGCCGCCTCCGTGGTAGGGGGGCGCGGAGCGCGGCCGCCCACCGCAGCCCCGGGGATGGCCTGAGCCAGGAATCCTCCAACGTTTCTAGGCTTAGCGGATAGCTATCCCAACTGCTTGGCCTGCAGACTATAAACTCTACTATGGGTCAATATTAACCAACCAACTAATGGTTAATGCTTAATAATAGGGGATGACAACTAACAAGTATAAGGGATATCAGCTATATAGGCTTATAGTTGGTTTCTAGGCTTAATGATAGATCATGACCTACAATCAGACCAATGCGGATGTTTCTTTAAATAGGGAAGCCTCAAAATGTGCGGCTTCTTGTTGTAAATGAGTAAGATTGGATCATTTGAGAAACCGCAGTATGGTTATATCATAGTTGTGTGGATAATCATTAAATTCATAAGTAATGATCATAACCGCATGTAAAGTCTTTAATGGTCATCAATGGTTAAATGATCATCAATCTATGGTTGATACTTACATAATACCTGGTTGATATGGTTCATTAATTATCATCAGTACGGCCAATAAGCAATGAGTCAATGGTTGATTGGGCTAATGATGATGGCGAATGTACGGTGAGTCAGCAATCCTCCATAGTAGTGGTTGATTCTGGTTAAAATATGGTAACCCAAATAATGGTGGGTACACCATGGTGTACCACCAAACATCCCAAGGAATTCTCCCTGGTGCCCCTGACCCTGTCATCATTGCAGGGTGCCCATCAACCATGGCATGAAAATGACGTCTTCGATGTCTGCAATCAATAGTGACCGGGACTAGTAAACCTGGGATTGATCACATATCAACAGGGAGTAGTAGACCCGCAACAGTCGGCTTTTCTATCACCAAAATTGTCAAACTTAGAGGGTACTTCTTCTGGGTTGACAGCATTATTGATGGTTCATTCGGTTGGGTTGGGTTGGGCTGGGCTGGGCTGGGTTGGGCTGGATTGGGTTTGTTGGTTGGCAACCAAACATTGTCACCTCAATCAACCTGATAAATGACACTTCTGGGACTGATGAATGACACTTCATAGAAGTTGAAACAGGATTCATACCTCGACCGACGTCATACAAACGTATGAATCCTTGAAAAGTACCAGCTCACAGTGGAGTTGTTGGTTTCACCACACTTGGTACTTGTAGGTGGGGGATAAGCATGGCTACATGGGGTTACTACATGGGTGGACAAAATATAGATGGTCATGATACCATCGGTTCTTCACACCCATCGCCGTTCAAATCAACGGCAAATCACCAAGTTGATCTCTATTACTGTCCTCCCTTCCGCATGGTCATCCTCAGAAACCAGGATGTACGAGGAGCAGGAATATCTAGACATCTAATACATTTTGCACTCGAGAGATGTAGAGGGCAGGGAGTTCATATCCGCTGGGGATGTCGCATTGCGGCATTGCTCAACTACCACATAGGCGTATTGCCCACCGAATCACTTCAGTTGAAGCTTTGGGTGGGTTGATCATTCACTGTGATGGTTGATTCTTGATTGATTGACACCCACTGTTGATGATTGCTTTGATGACTGATGAACAATGTTTGAGTCAATCACCATAATGTTAGACTACAACAATCATCGCTAGCAACCCATCTATATACAGTGTTAAATCTATAAATACATATCTAGCTGTATATGTCATAAATATATACTAATAATAAGTAAAAGTATAAAGTATCAGCATCATAGACTTCTCTATAACATCCTTATAACCATGTGGCTGTGGGTCAGGTCACCCCGTACCCCTGGTTCCCCATCATTAACCATTGTTTTCCTTATTACCACTGGTTATTATCCCCCATTATTCGAAGGAAATTTAGAAGTCTAACTTCCGACAATATGGACAACTCAGCTAGGGTAGATCGCCTATGCAGATGTGAGAAAGAAGAGATGTGAGAAAGATGAGGGTGCGAGTGCGCCAAAATGTTAGGAAAGTCGCGAAATGCTGTGTTTTGCAAGGTTTTGTGCATCATGAGGGTCCAGAAGGGTACCTCGCTAAAGCGGCGGGTGCGGACCACTGTGGCGGAAGGTGTGTGCCAAAATCGTTAAAAAACCTAGGCGCGAAGCACATTTGGAAGTCAAAATCGTAAAAACACTACAGTGTCGGAGCACTTTTGGAAGTTGCAACTCGCAAAATCGTGAAAAAACCTAGGCGCGAAGCACATTTGGAAGTCAAAATCGTAAAAACACTGCATGCTCGGAGCACTTTTGGAAGTTGCAACTTGCAAAATCGTGAAAAAACCTAGGCGCGAAGCACATTTGGAAGTCAAAATCGTAAAAACACTACATGTTCGGAGCACTTTTGATGACTCCTGATTCTCAAAACTGGCACGCCGCCTGCGCGCGAAGGAAATTTTCAAGATAAAATCTTCTACCAAAATAAAAACTGCAATTTTACTAGCGTTTCGGGCCACTTTTCGGAGATGTCATATGATCATGAAAATTGGCACGCCGCCTGCGCGCGAAGCACATTCTCACGTCCGAAGTCGCAAAAACTCGTGGTTTTTAACAAGTTTTGAAAGTTGCATGTCCGAAAAAGTGCACGCGGCCAGGGCGAGAAGCACATTTTGAAGCAAATGTGTCAAAACACAGCACGTTTTGACACTTTTTGAACACAGGAGACAAAAGTAGGAAAACACTTGCGTTTCGCGTCACTTTTCGTGATTTATGTGGCCAAAATGTGCACAACGCTTGCGCGCCAAGCACATTTGCAGGTCAAAAGTAGCAAAACACTTGATGATCGGAACACCTTTGCAAGGTCCAATTATCAAAAGTGGCCAAACACCTAGATGCAAAACACTTCATGATCGAAGCACATTTGGAAGGTAAATGAATGGATAGACGAAAGATGGCTAGACAAAGAGGTAGCCAGATAGATCGACAAGTCGATAGTCAGATCGATGGGTGGCTAGATGGATAGTCAGATACATAGATGCATCGATGGATGAACAGATGGATAGATAGATGGATAGATAGATAGATGGATAGAATAGCTAGAATATAAAGATGGAATAGACAGACAATTGGATAGCCAGATTCAGATGGCTAGATGGGTCGATAGATAGACAGATAGGTAGACGAAACGAGAGTCAGATAGAAAAGTAGATAGATGGTCAGGTAGATAGACAGAAAGATAGACAGATGGACACATAGATGATCAGACAAATAATTCGGTAGATAGATAGACAGATAGATAGATAGGCAGATAGATAAATAGATAGATGGACAGGTAGATAGATAGATACATAGACAGAAAGATGACGAGATAGATAGTGAGGTAAAAAGAGAGACAAGTACATAGGCAGATACTTAAACGAATAGATCATCAGATAGATAGATAGATAGACAGTCAGACAGACAGAAAGAAAACTGATCCACTGATAGAAAGATAGCTAGACAGATAGGCTGCCAGTCAAGTGGCCACATCGATGCTCACATTGGTAGGAAGTCAGGCCCAAGTGATGTTCAGTTCTCGGATCCCTCGGACAATCAATCGTCGCAACCACAACTGCACACTCCTATAGTGCTCCTATCTTGGAAACTTCCGCCACCGCCTTGTGCGGTACTACTGGTAGTTGCTTAATATTGACCCATAGCCATATAGTTGGTATATCATGGAATATCCCCCACTATTGTTACTTATTATCCATTATTATCCCCTATTATTAACCATTATAACATCCTTATAACCATGTATAACCAGTATTGACCAGCTTATTAAGCCTAGTTCACCAGCTGCCGCTCCAGCTCTAGGGTTCCCCACCCGCTTCCCCCGTCGCGGCCGACTCCACCGCTGAGATTCAGCCACAAGTGCCGTGCAGAACTCCACTGGGATCCGTCAATGGAGAGGAGCCCTGCGTTTATTGACCATTTTATTTGTATAATTTGGTCAATGGTTTAATCATCTGATTAATATCAATCATCAATTTGACCATTTTATTGACCGTTTAATTTGGTCAATGGTTTAATCATGTTCAATATTATTCAATTATGTTCAATAACTAATGTATTTTTGGCTGGAAATCATCTGCCCTTATGATCCAGTACTGTTCATTCACCGTGTCCAAAGCATCAGCCCGGATTTAACCAGTGACATGTCTGGTCAACACCTTGGTGCCGAGGTCTGCCGATCTGTTGGTGTTCACCAATGGTTGCCAAGTTGCCGATCTGTTTGGAAAGGCTGCCTGGATTCTGCCGTTAGCATGGCTGGCTCTCGGTGGCCACCCCTGGCGTTTCACCGAACCCGAAATGACCCGTCGGGTACCCAGCTGGTGGAAGCTTCTCCGACCCCGGTACCCTGGTAGGGCCAGCCACGTCGTCCCGCCGCGTTTTCACCAACATGCAGGCAGTTGGACGCTCAGCGGCTCAGCAGTGACCACTGTGGCACGAGGGGCAACTGAAAGATGGGATTGGTAGCGTAAGGCTTTGAAGGCAGCCAAGAACCAATCATTCTAGCGGTTAGATGTGGTCAGTGGCATGCACACATTATCACACGCACCTTTTTTCACTAGTTTATTCACTACATATACACACTTCATCTGTAAAAAAAATCATTTGCAGCATCGCTGACTTTCGCTCATAGCTATGCTAACTTGGAGATCAATTTCTAGGAGCTGAGTGGCTTAGATACTGTTGAATGGCCACGTGGCCACATGTGGCCGCAAGCGTGCAGCAATCTAAAATGGGTGCATGAATGGAGGATCCCGAAATCCATTAAACATCAGCAGTCTGAACAAATAAAACAATGTGCCAATGGGTTCAATTTTCTCACGAGTAGTTTCAATCTTGGTTCCTCATTTCGGGATACACTCCAATCTTCTATCTGGAGAGCCAGTTGGGCTAAATGACAGAGCATTGACACTGCCAAAGCAACACCAGCGAGCGATCACATGGCTACCAGAATGCGGGATCACAAATTTCTTGACCAAGTCGTCCAACCAAAAGCCAAGTCTGGGGGTCGATGATGGTTTTGGGTGGTGACTCACGCTTGGTGGATGTTGGTGCTTCATCCTTTCGGAAATTCGATGCTATGAACTTACCAAAGTTCCTCAAGTCATATCTCTTTGGAGAGCCCGGTTGGCAGCATCTCAAGACTCTGATGTTACAATCACCCTAAGAGGAATGTTCAGTGAATGTTCAGCCACAAGTTGAAACTCAGCATACTAGAAAGATCTAAGGAACATAAAAGAACTACCTTGACAGGATGCTTTCATCAGCAAAACACACCTGGGGAACAAGACCTAATTTGATCATGCTGCTCATGGGGCGACAAACTTCACTTGGACGAGGGAGGGTGGTCATCAAATAGCTACACACTTACCAAAGTCAATCATGGTGGCGAAGTGACCAAGTGACCAACGTTCTTGGGGATGGTTGGCCAGCTTACGCTTGTGATCAATCATTGTTACTATCCTTGACGAGTTGATTCACATGTCTGCCACCAACGAGTTACCGTGCTGGATTCGGGAGAGTGCATTGGCTGCGCTTGCGCTCAAAGGCAGCGGCTGTAGCACTGCGCCTGACTCCGAGTGGCAGGTACTGCGATTTGGGAAAAAGAAGTCATCCAGAAAAGGACCAGTTCGTATGGATTGAAATCATATAGTAATTGCTAATTAATGATGTAGGTCAGTATATCTTGTATAATTTGTTGGTAATTGATGGTAATTGTATGGTAGTATATAAGTACAGTGTCTTGATCATATAGTCTTGATTGATACCATATAGTCGTCCAAGGCCAAATGGTGGTTAGCTATGGTTGTTCAAAGGGGTACAGTAGTCAATCAATCTAACAAATCAAGGCATGATGCAATCATACTATATACAATCACAACGATCAATCATCGTGAGCCATGAGTTGATCGTCAATAACCAGCATGTATCATTTACCACCATATTCCTCATCATGAAGTATCAACTAGCCATTGTCAACATTACACCATTCTCAACCATCACAATATTTTTTCATATCTGACGATGCGGCGCTTGTTTGAGCAACACCAGCTGTGGGCGCTGGTCGTGCTGAGCAAATTATTTGAACCCATGACTACACTCCCGGCATCTCCTGGCAATCAGTTCCATAGCTGGAAAACCATTCTGCAGCTCCATTTCTTCAACAGGACCAGCATCGTCACGCCAGCGAACGGTTGAGAGCAAACCATCACCAGAAACTGGTAGTGGCTACCCAGGATTAATAAACCCCTGGTTGATTGACTAGGGGGGTTCCCAATTTAATGGAAACCAAGGCTTTTAGGGGATAGCCCCTATGATCATCAACCAGGGGTTTAGCTTCACCCTGGGTAGCCAGGCTACCCCGTTCACCACCTCCAAACCTTCACCACCTGAGCGGCATCTGCCTGGAGCTGGCATCCGTGCCTTGTCATGAGCTCAAGCAACGTTGGCACACTCGCGCTCCTGTTTTCGCAGCGAGGTGGAAGGCACCCAGGGTTCCCGAAGATGGTATGGGAAGGCAGCCGGGATAAATCACGAGGTTCAACGAACAAAAATATAGACTTTTATGCCCCGAAATCAGTTTTGAAACCCTGGACATTTCAATTGCATGTTTCGACCCTGGTACCTAAAACCCGGATCTTTCATGCACATTTTTGAAAAAAGAGTCATCACTAGGTGAAACAGCCATTGATTTTGCGGTGGCTTGCTGGCTGTTCAGGGCTGCTTCTGACGCAATCTCTTCCATTTCTCGAAGCCTGGCTCCTGAAATTCAACAGTATCAGCCAACATGGCTGTGGGTCAAAACCCCGTACCCCTGGTTCCCCTATCATTTGCCATTGTTTCCCTTATTATTGTTGGTCATTATCCACCATTATTGGTTGGTTAATATTGACCTATAGCCACATCGATCATGATCAATTGAATTGGCTTCCTCAAAGCACTTGAACTTGGTTTCTTCGCCAATCTACCGGACGCGGCGTGTTTCCCAAAAGGCCCTGGTACCCGCAGATCGCTGGCCTTGGCATCAAGAATACCCGCGTATGAACGTACCCATGAATATATGCATACAACCACTTGGTTCATATACGTCCATCCCCATATATGTCCAAGAATTTCCAAACTGTAGTTACAAACTCGTTGGTGTTTCTCAAAACAGTCATACCCCCCAAATCATCCAAATTTAACCGTTTATAGATAATAAACCACCATTTTTGAGGTCCCCCCTATTTTCAAGAACCAGTATATAAACGGCTGGACAAGAATAAACTAAACCTCATTGTGGATAATAAATCACCCTTGTGTACACAGTTTGCACCCGCAAATCATTGGACACCTGAACCCAGGGCAGGGCATGGCCCAGTCCTCCAGGTCGAGGGGTGCTGGTCCGCGGACGCCTGGGGCATCCGAATCTGGTGGTTTCTCAAGGCCCAAATTGATTGGTTTATTATCTATACATGATGCTTTCTTAAAATGGGGGGCCCCAAAAAATGGTTGGTTTATTACTAATTAATATGATGACTACTATTGGATGATTTAGGGGTACCCCTATTTTGCGAAACACCCACATGGTTAATATCATCTATACATGGTTAATATCATCTAAAAATGATTCATATTAACATTGAAATTTGGGCAGGTGTAGGTGTGTATTATATATGAATGGCTAATATTGGATAATTTTGGGGGTCCCCTATGACTTGAGAAACACATACATGGATTGAGCGGAAAAATAAATGGACCATCCACAGATGATGGATAGAAAAGCATCAACGGAAGCATGAAGATTCCTATTCTGGACAGAAAATATCCAACCTACTAGTTTTCCATCAGGGAAACGATTAAAAGTCTTTCCAACCACTTCCCCCTGCTGGGTCACCACCAAAGGACCCTCAAGTCGCGTAACATTCTTGGAAGAGTGACCCGGATTCAGGGCTGGGTAGGCCACAAAGTATCAATAACATTCAACATCAGGCTGGAAGTCACCGCTGGTGAACATCCCATGACCCGTCTCCAGTTGTCCATTCGTGTTTGTTAGAATGTCATGGACCGTCACAAAATTGGGACCCAGGGATTCGTAGCTAGTGGTACCCAGGGATGTTCACTGATCCCATGCTTTGGATTTTAAGGTAAACTGCGTCGTAACCATGGGATTTTTATGGATTTTTCTTCACAATCCCCATGTTTAGTACCCCATGCAGCATGGATTTTGATGACCCACAGCCCCATGGCTGAAAAATTCACCCTGTCCCAGTCCCGGTCGGAGCAGATCCCATGGAGCAGGCGCCACGGAGGGCCATCCCCACAGGGCCCCCGGCCACCAATAGACCAGCGGCATCTCGGGGCTCTCGGACCTGGCGCGATTCACTGCAGATCTATCCGAAAAAAATGGGGGACATAGACACTTTACACATAAATTATTATGTACATATGCTTAATAATAGGGGATGAACAATATTAATGGTTAATAATTATAATTATGTCCCGAAAAGAATATTATTCTGCAGGGAGATGTTTCTTTTTCCCTCAGGTAATTGTTGGTCATTGGTATCTGGTACTTGCCAACAGTATATGTATTCTGCAGGGAGATATACGCAACTATAATGTAAATATATATATATATATAATTCTGTGTGCTTTAACATAAACACTTCATCAGTATCAAAAAATCATATAACATAAAGTACATATGACATATGACACATATATTCTGCACTTTACACTTCATCAAATTCGAAACGCTGATCACAAAACATGGTAAGAACGTTTGTTTCCAATTTTGGAATCACTGGGAACGTCTGGAAACCCATTCATTTGATTCTATAAGCCCTCAGAAAGAATCACACACTTGACATATTAAGCATAGAACCAGCATGATTCACCACGAAGGTGGTTATCAACCATCAATATTTCCCCACCTGTCAGGTGAGGGTTGTTAGATTTTATCAGAGTTGACTTCTCCTCCTCCTCCTCCTCCTCCTCCTCCTCCTCCTCGTCCTCCTCCTTCTCCTCGCCGGACCTCAACTACGACAATGCACGCCGAGTGTCTGCTGCCGGACCTCAACCGCGGCCATCCACGCC
>VSDK01011352.1:343221-372384 GCA_009767595.1 Symbiodinium kawagutii | reverse complement strand
AATGTCAGAAGAGATGTCAGAAAGAATGTCAGAGAGAATGCCAGAAGATATGTCAGAGAGAATGCCAGAAGATATGTCAGAAGATATGTCAGAGAGAATGTCAAAAGATATGCCAGAAAGAATGCCAGGGAGAATGTCAGGGAGAAGATATCTCAGAAAGAATGCCAGAAGATATGTCAGAAGACATGTCAGAAGAGATGTCAGAAGAGATGTCAGAAGAGATGTCAGAAGAGATGTCAGAAGAGATGTCAGAAGAGATGTCAGAAGAGATGTCAGAAGAGATGTCAGAAGAGATGTCAGAAGAGATGTCAGAAGAGATGTCAGAAGAGATGTCAGAAGAGATGTCAGAAGAGATGTCAGAAGAGATGTCAGAAGAGATGTCAGAAGAGATGTCAGAAGAGATGTCAGAAGAGATGTCAGAAGAGATGTCAGAAGAGATGTCAGAAGAGATGTCAGAAGAGATGTCAGAAGAGATGTCAGAAGAGATGTCAGAAGAGATGTCAGAAGAGATGTCAGAAGAGATGTCAGAAGAGATGTCAGAAGAGATGTCAGAAGAGATGTCAGAAGAGATGTCAGAAGAGATGTCAGAAGAGATGTCAGAAGAGATGTCAGAAGAGATGTCAGAAGAGATGTCAGAAGAGATGTCAGAAGAGATGTCAGAAGAGATGTCAGAAGAGATGTCAGAAGAGATGTCAGAAGAGATGTCAGAAGAGATGTCAGAAAGAATGTCAGAAGGTATGTCGGAGAGAATGTCAGACAAAAGTGGAGTCAACAAGCGGTGATGACATGACATGGTGGGGATCACTCGAAGTAAAGTAATTGTGGTTATTTCACATATTAACACAAACGGTCAATAACAATCATGAATTATCCTACCTCCCTTCCATGAACTGAAGATGAACGAACTCAGTAATGTAACTAATGGAATCCTGATTACCCACAATGGTTCCCCTCAAATTTGTGGTTCCAATTGCCTCCCCATGACCGCTTTGCTGCTCCAGCCCGGGCCGTAGGGCTCATGGCGGTGCAATACATGCTCAACAGGCAACCGGCCCTAACCTTCCAGTTAACCTTCCACTTACCTCTAGGTAACCAGGGAACCCCTGCCGTGGGGATGGTTACCTATTCGCTAACTGGAAGGTTTTAATACAACCAGTCACCGCCATTAACAACTGGTCACTGTCACACAGGACTGTGACTCGTTGCTTGATAACGACTTGCTGACTTGCTTCGAAACCCTGGTTACTCAATATGGCAGTGAAACCAGCTGGTTTTGCTGGCCATAATTTACTGAGTCGAGGCCTCACCTCCTCTGATGTCTGGTTATCCTACCCCTATGAGTTCAATCCGGCACCGGGGGGTCACAAGCACGGCAGCACCTTCGCAAGGCACGCCCGCGCGGATAGGCGCTGTAGATGGATGAGGCTCTGGAGCCCGAGCCCTGCGGTCTGATGGATGCCTCTGGGGGTCGCCCTCACCACTGGAAGCTTTACATCACCACTGGTAGCTGGGGGTCTCCCTCACCACTTGGTCAGTTTCTATGCGAAAACACCAGCTACTACAACTGGTGCATTTGGAACCACTTCCAGCTTTGCCAGAAGGGAATGATAGTGTTCATCGTGGATATTCACGGCTGATATATGCTGATATATGCCGACATATGCTGATATTTGCTGATATATGCTGAGATGATTGTTGTCAATCATCATTTACAAAGACTGACCGCTGCTAACCGCCAACAAAATATGCAAAACCCATCAATTGTCATCCACCTTCTGGGGACGACAACCGATACCATCTCACAAGAGGTGGGGCAACTCAGTTGACTTATTTGACTTGTAGGTTATAACTCAGGTAATCACCAGTTCTGGTACACATCACTATTGTTCCATTGTTCAATGGCTTCCTGACCAACGTATAATAGGGCGCCCCAAAAATGTGAAACCCCTAAAATCAGAACCATGGAACATCTGACCATGGCGGCCAGTTGCCTCCCCACAGGTTCCCTATGGCTTCATAGTGGTTTATGTCTGGGGATGATTTGAGGGTTCCCATGGGTTCCCTATGGCTTGAGATCCAACAGGGGGTGGCGTGGGAGCTGAACCCAGCATTCCCTCGCCTCACTCCCGTCGTCTGTGACCTGACGGTCCTGGAGATGAATTTCAATGGAGTTAAGAATGGTGCATGAGGATCGTGGATGGTTAAGAATGGTAACGGTTAGTTGATGGTTGGTTGATGGCGATGACTAGTCGCTGGTTAAGAATGGTTGAGAATGGTTCAGAGTTGCTAGGAATGATTGAGAATGCTTGAGTATGGGCAAGAATAATTGATGATGGTCGATTTAAAATGATGATCCGTGATTTATCATTGAGAATTAATGACTAATTGAATAATGCTTAATTATCTAAATTGAATGATGCATGATGTGAGGATGGTTGCTACTAATTGATAATGGCCCATCATGGTTAGTTGCCAACGCTGGTCCTCAGTGAGGCTCATAATAATGGTCGGTACTACGGTCTTCCCACCAATCTCATTGCAAAGATGGCGCTTTGATGAACTGCGGGGTTTGCACCGTCGGCAAAACATCTTTCGGTGCTTCTCAAAACAGGGAACCTCTTAAAATTATGGGGTTGGTTCATTCATGGTTAACAATGGTTAACAATAGTGGACTGTAAGCAATGATTGGCGGGTACTCCTATTCTGAGACCCTGCTTGAGGTTCTGCTTCGAACAGTGTGTCCCCAACATCTGGCCTCGGCATGCTTTGAAAATCGTTGGACTACTACCGGGATACCGGCGCTGCAGCTACAACAGTTATAGACACATATAATCAACGAGATAACAAGCGTAAATAGTTACATATACGGTACAGTAGTTGATGAATAAACAAGCATGATCATATGCATAAATTAGTGAGTCAACAAGCATGACCAATGTCTGCCTGCCCGCTCAACCCCATGTCTCTGTTTGGGGCGGCTCCCTCCAGGGTTTCGCAGCGTGACGTTTCGCATCACGTTGGCCTCATCAAATTCCATCTTGGCGTGCTGAGCAACTTCCTGCGGGCAAGGTGCCCGCGCCAAAGCATCTGTGGCCAGCATCTGTTGGTAGCTCAAAATTGGTGAACCCCCAAGTTATGGCTGGATGATTTTAAAATGGCAGGTTTGTTACTGTGTTTTCTATCATTAGTGGATGATCCATAAATTACTAAAATTACTAATGATGTTCTCACAATGGCTGGTTTATCACAATAAATGATTGATAAACTGGATAATGGGGGGGTACTCCTATTTCGCATCATGTGCCATCTGATATACACCGCTGCACATGTAACATAAGCGACGAAGATGAACATGTATTTCTATAAAATGTTGGTGTGGTGTCTCATGTTCTGCAAAAAGTGTGTTGTGCAAAATGATGCATGTGTGGTCGGTCCGTTTAGTTGTGCGCGCTGTTTGAGTCATGTACACTACACAAGCTAGGTAGTTGTTATGTTCAGTATAGTCTAATATGTGTATATATATATATATATTTATTTATTTATATATACACATATGTAAATATATTTGGCAAAGTACAGTGAGTAGTGCACCAGAGTGTAGAGCAGAGGAATGGAATGTGCAGCATGTGATTTGTCCATGCAGGATAGGAAAGAACCAACCGTCCGAATAAATGCCGTTTGTGTGTGTGTGGGAAATGCCCAAAAACATCCAAAAAACTACCAAATCCACCAATGATTTTGGGGTCAATGATCTCTATCATCCTTGTTTCAGGGCCAATGATTTTGATCCACCAACCCGGCCACCCTTGCAGGGTATCCTTTCAGCCACAAAATCTGTCCTGCATCACATACTGCGACTGATCGACCCAGGCCTGGCCGGAAAAAACCGCGGGAGCCTGGTTGATTAATGGGGTGTCCCCCAAAAGCCGCGGTTTCCCCGAAAAATGGTAACCCTCCCAATTAATCAACCTGTGGTTTATCAATCCTGGGTAAACATCATTCTGACCCATTATGACAATATCCATTGCACCATGGCAAGCAACAACTACTTTACGTATTGTGGATGATCACCATCCATGCCCATGAGTGCTGGAGTGCACTGGTTGTCCAGTATCCCTATCAGCAGTTGCTTTGCACGGGTCGTTCAAGGGAAACATATCTGGCTGATTGGACAGCATAGCTTGTACTTCGCAGGTTGATCAGCTAACAGGAAGACACAGATTTCCCAATTGTGTGACGCACTTGGTCATATTTGGCAATAGTGGTTCGTAGTGGTTTGGGAATGTTTGGGAATAACAAAGTGACGACCAAGCCTGTTCGTTTGTAAAAGCTACCATCAGACTCTGCGTGGATCATGCAGCATGCAACCAAAATGTGTATCGTATTGTGCTGAAAAATGCGATTGAAGGAACATGATGGCTGTGTGATCAACAATCATTTGGGATTCCCTGAAATGGCCAAGATACAAGATCCCTACCGCCATCGTTTGCACCAAGTAGCCCTAGAGATACTCAAGATACAATGTTTTCGGCACGTGTTTTTCCAAAACACATGCTACTCAGTCTATTTCAAACATGGTGTTATTGAAGAAGCAGAATAGGGACTGGGAAGATGTGAATCAGCAAAGTTGTCCAGCAAGAACCCACCTGATTTCATCCTGCAACCTGGAGGTTACACACACTGATGCTATGCTAGCAGTAGTTCTTTCTGATGCCAGGCCCTGCTAGGCGAAAACTCGATGTCCTCCCCTCTTTTTTTGCTGCGCGACGTGAAGCTGTACTGTACATCCTGAAAACCTCGAGCTGTCAGGCTGTGCATGGGGATAGTGAGTCGGCGTACCCCAACCATCGGCAAATTCATCAGCTTGAGTTGGCAACATGATCCGTGTTCCGGCCTGCCAATGACCCCCCATGTGTCTCGGAAACTGTCCTTTTGTAGAAATGATCAATTGTTAGTTATGCAGGAATTAGATTCAAACCATGTGAATGTACATAGTATGTCTTGGTACACTATCAACGTGTAAATATACATATATATATATGTGTATATATGTATATATTTAAATATATAAATATATATTTAAGTATATATATATAAATGTGTTTGAATATAAATCTATATATATATATATATGAATACATCTGCTGCTCAAGTACGCGTAGCAGTACACATGTGCTGTGCACATGTATGCATGAGCATACTGTATATCAAGAACTACGTTTGTCAATCAGTTTGCAACAGATTTCCACCGTTGGGCAACTGTGAGGCGATTGTGACTTGGGACCTCAATGCTTTTCAATGCCTTTGCTTTTGGATCAGAGTCCGGAGGCAAGATAGATGAAAGACCACTCCAGAAATCGCCCAACTGGTTCTGCTGCCATTAAGAACTGTGTGGCAAATCATCAGCAAGTTTGCCTGAGAGCTCCCTGGGGCTTTCTTTTAGGAATCAAGGATGATTGATAAATCCTGCCAAAGGAGTCCAAGAGAAACTTTCCCATCATTCTGGGGAGAGCCATGTGCCCAATGAAACGAATGAGCGAAGATTGAGGTTGATTCTGATATGATTGACCATACAATCCAAAAACGAAGAGCTTTGTGCTGGGAATTAAGCGTCCACTGTGTTCATCATGTCCCCTCCTGACTTGTCAAGAAACTTCGGCGGCCACGTCATCCTTTCTGGGGAGTTGGTTATGGGCTTGCCGTGAACTCATGCCTGCACATAATGTTGGACAACCCCCTGTTTTTCCATAGATAGCTTGTGATTTACCATCAAACATAGGGGGGTATAGCCGGCATATCAATATGGATGTGCCCGTATGCCCCTAATTGATGCCACCAAACAGTCCCCATGCACAGCCTGCCAACGTCGCGAGAAAAGATTTGACGCGTGCGTGCAGTGGTGCCACTTTTCGGAGTCTCGACACGGTGATGCTGAAACACAAACTATCAGGGTAGAACATGACCTTTCCATACCTTTCCCACATGCTTGGTGTCAGCATCTACGAATAACCCCAAGCAGTGCTGACTGAACCGGGAATGTGCTTTCCTTAGTTGGATGACCATCAAACGTCACCGTCAGAGGAGCCTCCATTCAAATTGGTGCACCCTGCCTCTAAAATATATCAGACTCAGGTTGTCCAAGAATACATCAGATGAGTCCTCCAAATTCGAAAGGGAGATTGTGGTCAACTGAAACTGTTGGAGGTCAAGTTCTTAGCCGAATTATTTGGACATGCCTGAGAATGAATTTGCTAGCCAACCGGCACATCCAACTTTTTTTGGATAGGAGACATCTGCACAGGTGGCAGTTTCTGCCTTGAATGAATTCTCGAGCGGAAGGCCAATGGAGCCAAGGGTATGAGCCAAATGGGGATAGATGAGATGCTGGTTACTAAACTTGCTTGGGCACAAGAGGTCATTTCCTAGTCTGTTGTAAACAACCCCTTGACTTGAGGGAGCGAATCTTGGAACATTTTCTGGTTGGTGGTTTCAACCTCTATGAAAAATATTGGTCAACCAACCAACCATTTGTTGATACTAAGGAAACTAAAAAACATGTTGAAAACCTTCAACAAATGTCAAAACGTGAAACGAATCACCAACCAGTGTTGAAACGGCAAACAACATTGGTCTGCAGTTGATTGGCAAGGTAGTATATACTGGTTTACTGATTGACACGCACGTTGCGAATCAATCAACATGACCTTAAGCCTTCTTAGATAACTGTCATAACACCTATCATATCTTGAGTCTTCTGAGTAAATCTGGTCGGTGGTTTAACCCACTCTGAAAAATATCAGTTCATCGTCCAACCATCCCAAGGATTGGGGACCAAACATCTTCAAAACCACCTAACTAGGTGCACCGATAGATTTGGACCCGTGACTCACCATAATTACACAGTTTCAACTTATTTCAAGTATTCCTTTACATCATTTGGCTCGGTCCTGTACCTTCCAAATACCCTTTTTAGTTTCCTGAACCCATCATCAATCAGCATATCGAAACCATTGCAAAGCACCAAAAGGTCAAGCAGCTTGGAGATGGTGCTTCACTCAGTTGGGTCTGTCTGCTTCACTCAGTTGTTCAACTTTGCCGCCAAAGTAGCTATTTGGTGCTGCAAACCAACCACTCTTTGGTAGTCCCTGACCTGGCAATGGAAAATCCACCATTTCCCAGGGTTTACAAAAACATAATGATTTTCCATTGCCAGGTTTGTTTACCAGGGAGTAAAATGGGTACAACCAAAGTAGTTCACCAAGTAACTTGCTCAACTTGACTCAGTTGCTCCTTCCACTCAGCAACTTATCCGGCGCGAGGTGCAGCGAAAGTCGAGCGGCACGGCACGAGCCCCAACGCAGCTTCTGTGCAGGGCGTCCACCGACCGCGCCAGGGTGGCGTTGCTGAGCTCGCCCAGGTCTCGTGAAGTACAGTTGAGCATCTTGGTCAACTAGGAAAAAAAATGGTAATACCATTAAATATCCGGTAATACTATTAAGAAATAATGGTAGTATCAAGAACAAATACTATTAAATGGTAATACTATTAAGAAATTCACCTTATTGTGGTAATACTCTTAATTAAGACATATTATGCTAATACTATTAAGTTTCCAACACTAGCAATAATTAGTGGAGAATCATGGTCATACTACTAAGAAATAATGATAGTATGATTCAATGGTAGAGAATGATGCCTTTGGCATATCAACTAGTTTTCATTAACCGTGAATAGTGGAAAATGCTAGTGTTGGCAATGTGCAAATAAAGAAATCAACATGATTATACATGTTCTTGCATTCAGACTTTAGTATTATAATTTAATATCAAATATAAGATTAATGCAGATTATACAAGCGTCTGCAAATAATTGTAAAAAAACAAATGTGATTCTCTTACAATAAGCATTTTTCTTGCATTTGTTATTGCAATGTAATTAGTGCGAGAACAACATGATTTCATGCATTTTTTGGGATAGCGCATCACCAAAGCTTGTCTGCATGGTCAACCCTGGGCTTGCTGCAGCTCCGGGTGTCTTCCTGCACCCGGGCCGCCACAAAAGTTCTGTCCACAGGGGCCTGGAGATCATTTTGGGCAGCTGCAAATCAATGGCCAACCATAGCTTTGGATGTAGGTGATAGCTACAGAACATAGCCTCCTAGCCATTATTGCAGCTATAGAGCTAGGTGATCGGACACGGGTCACCTGTGCATATCTATGCTTTTTGCGACCTGTTGATCTTGCCGTCGATCAGTCCCAAGTTCAGCGAAGGCAACACAAAAAAACAGTTGGTGTAAATTTGTGTCCACCTGATATCTGACTCTTGATTGGCCAATGTGACCTCCTCAAAAGGGTTGCAGCACTAGTTTCCTCTTGTGATACCTTCTTTTAACTGAGAGGGTCGATCTAAATCATCAAATGATGATAGACACTGTCATGATAGGGCACGAACCATCATCCACCATCCATCGTGGTCAATGACATTCTCACTTTACATGAGTCATAATATCTCAGAATGCATTGTAGTTCAATGCTGTGAATCGCAGGTGATGCCAAACTTCAATCAAGGTTTATCGTATGCTTAACTGGTTGGTGGTTTCAACCCCAATGACAATCAAACCACCAGCCGGTTAAACATGGTTTTCTTATCATGACTAGTTTGTTTGTTGTACCTCTGATGCTCATTTCGAAGGAAAGTAACTCTCCACTGCAGTCCCCTGGGCTCACCGTGAGCCCGCGGCTCACTTGGTGTTCTCCGACCTAGCGCACGGAGTGTGGCGCCAATCCCATCCTTCAAACGCGGTCATTTCGAGCCAAATCGTCCACAACCATTTCATGTTCCAAAAATCACCAAGGCATTTATGTGGCTGTGGGTCAAAACCCTGTACCCCTGGTTCCCCATCATTAACCATTGTTTTCCTTTGTTATTGGTTGGTCATTGTCCCATTAGTTGGTTGGTTAATATTGACCCATAGCCATGTGGGTAAGTTCAACCATGTTGAACCAACCAGCTTCTTGGCCATGACAGGGTTGAAATAGCAGTGGTCGATCAACTGAAGGTTGATAGAGTGAACAGTTAAGCACCTGTGGTTTCATAGACGATATAGGCAAGCAATGCGAATATGATACCAGAAATTGGCGGCTGTGTAGGTGATATACTCAGTGATGTATCAGATATTGTGGTAAGTAGCTGCTGATCAAAGCTGGTTCATTGCTGGTTCATGAATTTACTGCGAATCTGCTGCACTTCCTAGTTTTACCCTCTGGTAATCCAACACAGCAATGAAAAATCCACAAATTGGTGATGGCTTCCCAGGGGTTCTCTCAAAAAACATGGTGATTGTCTATTGCTATGCTAGATTACCCGAGTGTAGATCCTGCAGAAATGATAAGCAACCTCATCTGTTCTATCCTGTTCCGACAAAAAAGGGATGCGGGAAAATTGTGTAATTCTTCAACACCTCCCGATCACCAACAACCAAAAATTTGATGGAAGTGTGGAAGAGAAGCTGACACTGACAAGAGCTGTCACGAAAGAGCTGCCATTGAAAAAAGATGCCAAGAGAAGGCTTACTTTGAGCGGAGATCTGAAGAAATGTCGAGAGAATGAGAGGTTGAGGTGGCACCTAAGAGATGTATAAATGACCCTGAAGAGATACACAAAGAGAGAGAGAGAGACACTGAGAAGAGAGACCTCAGAGATGGACTCGGGGGTGGAGCAATCTATAGGCACTTGTTCTTCTTGAACTATAG
The DNA here is from genome assembly GCA_009767595.1 of Symbiodinium kawagutii. NCBI lineage: Eukaryota > Dinophyceae > Suessiales > Symbiodiniaceae > Symbiodinium > Symbiodinium kawagutii. The sequence continues at coordinate 362,632 of VSDK01011352.1, read as the reverse complement.
TCACTGAATGTCACCAACCTCTTGGAAACTGTTGTCCCCGGCTTGCCAGGGACTTCTAGCCTTATTGCTGACGGCTGCGTGTGCAGAAACCCCACATCAAGTCGCTCAAGTAAGGTCCACAACCGCCTTATTGCACCTGGGATTACCAATTTTTTGAATCATGTAGTCAAACATCCGAATTATTCCGGGTGCTTAATGTTGGGCAATGTGTCCATTAGATGTCCGGCAAATAATTGCCCGCTGAGCAACAGTATATGCAGCGATTTCCAGCCAAACTACCAAAGGGTGTTAGCAGCAACGGTATCCACCTATTCGCTACCACCTATTTCCACTTGTACTATAGCTCCAAAACGATTTCCACCTATCATAAGAAGAGCTTGTCCAGCTCAAAAACGGTGTTCATTTCGTGCCGTGTCACCAGTTGTTTCCAGTAATCTCCAGTTATACTATAGCTATTGGCAAGCAAATCAACTAATTGGCAAGACACCCGTACACACACCTGACACATTGCTGGTTGAAAACCCAACTGAAAAACAGTTCCGCCTTGACCACAGCGCCCTGAATCGCTTGCAAGCACTGGCAGACATGCCCAACCTCGTGCAGTCATGGAATGCATGGGCTTTAGATGGTAATATTATGTGCATGCTATGTGAATGATTGGTCATCAATGGGCAAAAAAAGACATCAAAAAATCATTTGTATACATGACATAAATTGATATCATGTTATATAGTAGGTGTATTATCCATGGATAGGCAGCTTCATAAAGGATGAATAGTGGTTAATAGTGGTTAATTAATATGGATTACTAACATTCATTGTATTACAAACCATTTATGGTTTAGTATTCGCCAACATGATTATATATGAGCCATTTGTGTTAGTTATGTATTACTACTAACCATTATTAATAAAATCATTAACCAACATTTATGTATCACTAACCGTTATTATTGCAAAACCATTTGTGGTTCACCAACATTTGGTGGTTTCTCAAAATAGGGGTACCGCCAAATCATCCTTTGTTAACCATTTATAGGTATAAACCAGCAATTTTGGGGGGTCTTAATTTTGAGAAACACCCATTTCCTATTTTCCCTAATGACGTTGGGATGCTTGGTTACTGTATGTATTACTAACCATTTATGGTTCACCAACATGTACAAAACCTTTATGGCTTAAACCACAGCTGCTGGCGGAGCGGCTTGCCATTGATGGAGTCCAAGAGCTCAGCGACCTGCGGCTCGTTGGATTCACTGTGGTTGTAGGGGTTAGTTTATTCATCTTATAGGGTTGAGTTACTTCATTAATCTTCTACTGGGTTATTAAGTGTGGTTCTACAGGTTACAAGGATGTGATGACTTATGGGGGTTAGTTCATTGATCTTCTAGGCTTGCTAAGCGTGGTTGTAGTGGTGCCACTTTATAGGCTTGATACGGCTATATATAACCCCAGCTGCTCATCGAAGCAAGCCGCATGAATTCTGGGCCTATCCCAAAATCAATGGAAACACCAAAGGGTACATCCATTTAACGCTGGCAAGGATGGCTCAAGAAACATCAGTGGGGGGCACGTTGGGGCAGTCCGTCACTGTGGAGATATCCAAATCAACCATCATCAACCGGCGGCCAAGAACGACTGGAGTATGTAAGTACTAGCTATCTGTTTATCTATGGTATACAAACAATATATCATTTTACAACTGGTTGGTGGTTTCAAAATATTAGACAGGTAACCAACCATCCTCAAATACAAATGGGAAAATCAAAATGATCAAAACCATTCAAAACCACCAACCACAAAATCGGCTCATTTTATGGCACCTCTAAAGGTCAGTCCTGAAGATTCCCAGGTCAGGATGTCAATATCTCGGCCCAACCCAATTTAGTCACGGTTGGTAGTAGAATTATAACAACCATCAATGGTAGGAGTCAACCATCTTGCCGGATGGAGGCTGTAGATGAACACCCTCACCACACAGAATGACAGCATGAGGCCGCCCTTTTCGATCACCAGGCCTTTCTTGGGGTGTTCATTCTAAATGGAGGCATCAACCAGAACACCAGTTTCAAAATCAGGATAGTTGCTGGAAAACACAACTTCCAAATACTTTCTGATAGCTGGTGGTAGGTATTGTTTTGAAATGGTGATTTCCCTGCGAACAGGTTGGGGAATCACCATGATCATCCACGGTGGGGCCTGCGAGGTCTAAGTCTACCATCACTTGCAGTTGCAAACCATCTGAGCTAACTAGGGGGCCCCACCTTCCAGGGAAACGACCGTTGATCGACAAATCCAGGCTGCTATCCCAACCATCCACAACTCAGTTATTTGTCATCATCAAACAACATTGTCCATCATTGATTGTAAATCAATCGTTATTATTCAACATTCTCATCAATATGATCCGTCATACTATAGCCATTGTTATGATCATTGCTATCAGCAATCCCCCTGATCATGAACTGTTCAGTATCATCATTCTTTGTCATCAACGATATGAACTGCAATTATTTCAGCTAATGATGTATATAGGTATATATTGCGGTTGGCGTCATCTAATCATTTTTGGCTGATATGGATAATTCATAATGATCATTAGTAGGCAGTAGTGGCAACCGCACGATTTATCAACCAATTGATGGCTGATCAAAAATGATATCAACCACATCATTCCGAATAATAATCATTAATTCTATTGCTATCAGCAATTGCTAGCAGTGGTGAAAAACAAAAAACGATCAATAGTGGGAACAATAAAGAACACAATAGTTACTTCAAGCATATCAAGGCAACATGCTGAGAATTATAGTGACATGCTAAAGAACCTTTTAGGCAACAGCTAAGAATTATAGTCACATCAAGCATGATCGCTTCATAGTGGTGACCAGTGGTGAGCCACCCCTGGCCCCACTGGCCCCGGTCGGCAAACATCGCCCACCTCGGGATCCTGAAAGAATGGAGCACAGTGTCGCATCATCTCCTGGCCAGGGAGAAATCGACAAACGTGGTTGATTGGTTAGATGATGGTGAAATTATGGTGAAATGATGTGAAATGATGGTGAAATGATGGTAGAATGATGACTAGATGATGGTGAAAAGATGGTGAAATGATGGTTAATACGCATGGATAAGAAACTCTACAGTTGGTTGGTTGGTTGGTTGGCTGGGTGGTTGGTTGGTTACTTGGTTGGTTGGGTGGGTGAATGTGTGTGTGATATATCCAGCATCACATATTGGTCTGGTTTCGTATGGATCTAATTTCTCCTGGCAGGCAGCGGCTACTGTCTTCTTGGTTGCTCTATCACCCTTTAAACCCCTATCTGCACATGTAAAATGTTCATATAAGGTGGCCCGCCCCCCCTAGTTATAACTTGGTTTATAAGGCCATTTAACTATAGTTATATCTACCATACCTGGTAGTTACCCTAGCTGTAAACCAACTTATAGCTGGTTAGGGGCCCACCTTGTATCTTAAATGTTATCTTCTTGCTTTGGAGGATGCCAGGGTACACCTCTGTTCCTGGTCCACATAATGTTGGACACCCAGAGCGCAGTCTTCTTGGTTTGCAAGGCTGCAGTTCCGGCGTCATCGCAAGCACCCCAGCCAAGACCGCCTAAGAACATAAATCAACTTATTTGTTATTTGTTAGTCCAGAATTTGGGTTAGTCCCAATTGTTAGCACTACGGCCAAAACCATCTCGGGATCATCCAGAATTTGTTACGCATCAACTCATTCGCCGTCAACTCAACGCTGCCTTCCCGGTACCAGTCGCTATGTTGGGGGATGCGACCCAAGCCATGGCTATGCCGGTAGCAACGACCCATATCCAACGACCGGACCCGCCTGCCTGCACGCCCTCCTTGGAAGCCTCGAATCCAAAGCCAGGGAGGATGGCGCGTTGCACCTCAGCGGGGAGCGCATCAATAAAAGGATGGTGCCAGTTATGGATGGATATGGTGCTTTCTCAATAGGGATCAATAGGGATTAATAGGGATTAATAGGGATTAATAGGGATTAATCAACAATTATGGTTAGTTAATGGTTAGTTAATGGTTAGTTAATAACATTTATGATTAATCCCTATTAACTAGCCATTAACTAACCATTAACTAACTATAAACTAATGATTAATAGGGATTAGTTGTTGATTAATAGGGATTGGGATTAATCAACAATTATGGTTAGTGCCAATTATGGATGGATATGGTGCTTTCTCAAAATAGGGATCCAAACAACTTGTTGGTTTATTACTATAAACGGTATTGGATGGTTTGGGGGTACCCCCATTTTGGGAAACACCCATAGGTTGGAAATCACAATTAATCAAGTGGCAATTGAGTATCAACGTGAATCAACATGAAATTCATCACGCCCCCCCATTCCATTTTGCTGTTTTGAGTTTCCGCAAATAAAATGAAGGGATGTCAACACTAGGTGGCTGACCGGGTCTTGCGCATTCCTCGAAAAGGCTTGGTATCTTCCCAACCCAAAGACACTAGACAAGCTTCCAGCTTGTGGTTTCATAGCAAAGAAAGATTAAACAAATGTGTCTCAGCATGGTTCGCGCAATCCTGTTTGTCGTTGAAGTTCGTCAAACCACATTGTATGATTTCAATGATTTTATATGATTTAATCAATGTTTTAATGGTTCAATGTTTTGCTATTTGGATCTATTTTGATTAATGTTTGTCATTGTCAGATGCAATGCAAACTCGACTACCAGAGGTGAAATTCAATTTGCAGCTGCAAGGATTACTGCTTTGATGCCATGAAAGCAATGCAAAAAAATGCGCAAAAACGCAAATTCCAAAGCAACCCTGACCCTGACCCTGACTCTGACCATGTAATTTTCTCGACCCCTGACCCAGAAACCTTTCCCCCTGCGCAATTTTCCAAGCCACGATCAATGCCAGGTCGTCCCGACCTGCGTATAGCCGATGGGGCACCCAGGGTACCAGAAGAATAGTGATGTTTTGGGCGAATCATAAACTTATTAAACCAGGCGAAACACTTATGGATTACATCACCAGGGTATTGGTTGAGATGATCACCTAATACCCCAAAAGTTTCACGGAATGAAATTGATCATTTTTTAGAAAAGGATGGGTCAAGCAGTTATATAGTCTCGACTGGGCACAGGATCTGTGACGGACCCTCTCCATGAAACACAGGACCTGTAAATCCTAAACACTCCCTAAATACTCCATACCGCCGCATCGTGCTGTAGGTGTTGTAGGACAATCAACTCCATCTGGACTCAAAACTCCATGCAACAGAAATCTGTAGATCCATGTAGATGCAAAACAGCATGCAAGGTAGTGTGTCTTGACCTACGGGTATGTTGGAAACAAACAAACATACATATATACATATTATACGATCATGCATACGTGCAAAACTATGCAAAACTTCATGGAGATTAATTGTATGACATTACACTCCAAATGTACACTGCATGCATCCTACCATCTATCCATCCGTCCATCTTCACTCCATCCATAGACACATACGCAACAGTGCGTGACAGTCTACTACAAATGTATCACATTGCAAACGTGAAATACATACATTGATCATTGCATGAATTACATCCAATACACTCAGGACACATGTGTATGCCGATTAATGTAAAAGTTACAAGTACATGGCATCCATTGCATTGTATACTTGACGTGGCAGAATACAAAGACATACATTTTTGCTACGCATGTATATCACATATTAACTATATTGATTGACTATGGATGCCTATCAAATTATGAGTGCAAAAAATACATACCACATGGAAATCGTGTCCCCCAAGAATAGAATGTACATTATGTTGATATCTATTAAGTAGTGAGTTTTCAACGTATATCGAATAATCAATCAAGTAGTCATTATCAACATATCTATTAAATAGTCATTGTTGACCATCACTTGACCATCAATGAACCAAACCCAATCATGGTCACCAATGCCGCCTTCCAGCTCAAAGTATCCCTCGGGATCCTCAAAGTTGGCACTCACTTGCGACAAATCGAAGACACGCCTCGAGAGCGAGCCATGTGACCCCCTGGGGCGTGAAGGAAAGCGCCAACAAGTTGAGAACTTGTGGCTCCTCCACCACCCATCGTGAGCATCATGAGTTTGCCGCAACAATAATAGTATGAGGTGGTTTGTCAAAATAGGGGACCCCTCTGTCATCCAATCTTAGTCATTTATATATAATTAGTAATGAACCAACTATCTTTTTGAGGGGTCCCTATTACTGTAAAAAACACATGTATTACTGTATCATGTTTTTGGGGGGATTTCACCGAATTTGCTGTCTGCCCTGGGCTTATTGCTTGCTCAGCCCTGATCCAGTCAGCGTCTGACTGGGAAAGTCACACCTGAGCTGGGAAAACCCACCGATGTACCACTATCATCCACGATCATCATATTAATCATGAAGTGGGGTACAACTATCAACAATGAGTATACAAAGATGGTATGCATGGGTATACTAATGATCACGGTCATATCTCACATTGGAGGGAACAACTATCAACCAACAAACGTAAAACCAAAGCTCCAGTCGCCACAAAATTTTGTGATGCGACAAAGCAAGCAACAACAACAAACAACAAACAACAACAAAAACCACAAAAAAAACAAACAAACAAAACAACCAAACAACCAACAACCAACCAACCAACCAACCAACCAATCAACCAAACAAACAAACAAACAAACAAACAAACAACCAACCAAGCAAGCAAGCAAGCAAATCAAACAAACAAGCAAATCAACACCAGCAATACAGTGCATTTTGATGCCATCCATCACAGAGCCCCACAGGGGGCCCGCCCTGCAGGGCCTGGAATTGAAATTGGCTGCTTTCTTCAGTTCAGTGATGTCTCTCTGAAAGCTCGCTTTGCCAAACTCCTTGGTGACTCAGGCAGTCAAGAAGTCCATTGGGCCAACAGCTCGGAGTCGTACTTTCCCTTACCTAGGATTACTAGCTGACCTGCCAGTATTTAGCTGGTCAGAACCTACATGTTGCTAACCTTCCAAACCGAACAAACTGTGCTTGCCTACAATTAGATCGCCACAATTGGTTTGGACCGCCCAAACCGGTGTGCTACAAATCGCTAGGGTGTGTAAGATTCAAAAATCGACGCAAAGGCGTCACTGGCTGATGGGTTTGACGGGTGAGATGGACAAATCAAAGCAACAGGTAGATTCTTTTCAGCAATGGTCGGTGTCAAATCAAAGCTGACCATTCGTAAAAAGAACATCAGTGTGGGTGTCAAATCACGTCCACCCGTAGCCTCCGTTGGGACCTCTGGAAAACGTTCACGAAATTATTGGCGCTTTCGGGTGCGCATGTAGTCAACGTTGACTTCTTGGGTGTCGACCAAGTCAAGAAAAACAAATCTGGGCAGGGGCTTGTAGGAAAAACAGGGTATTCAAACGGGAATTCACCAATTTATATAAGTGTACGACTTTTGGACCAATAGCCCAAAGTCGATGCCCAATTTGGGGGTCGCACTAAAGTCAAAAGTTTCCCACCTCAGAAATTTCATGGATCGCGAAAGGTACCACCCTTCATAAACATGACATAAGGTGAAACAACTGAAAAATCACCAGTCCCCTTCCCCCTTCTATCGCCTCAGGGGTCCCCAAAGCGATGTATACACACCCTAAGCATACCTAAGCTATGTATCCTTCCGCCTGAACCACACACCAAGCAATATCAAGCATGACTAAATTCCACTCATCAGGATTAGCAACTTTTGTCAACCACTATCGACTATTGATCATTGGTACTGGTGGGAAGCAATTCACTTTCAACCCCGCATCTGGCAGATCATCTGGTTTGAACTACAGTCGAGGCACCTTGAGCATCAAGTGCCTGGGCTAACGGTGGAGCCGGTGAATTTTATATATGGCTATGTGCAAAAATAGTGGTACTCCCACAGCCAATGGTTTCCTACCAAAATGGTCATTTATTGGTGGGTTGTTGGTTAATTACCCTATTTGGGCACCTACCCATATGCTTGTGACTTGTGGGATGGTCAATGAGCACGTTCATCATAAATAACGATCAGTAGCAGGGAACATATGAATCAACCTTAGTTCAATAGTTATGATCTTACCACCTTCCTTTGATGATAAGCCAAAGACTCCAATTGGGCACAAAGCAAGAATCAAACGCTGGATCTTAGTATCTTCAACTAGATGTGAGGATACATGGCGTGCATGACATGCCATGTCTTTAAACTCAATCAAGCAAAACATTTATTGAGGTTTGGACGCTTGCTGACATAGTCAACTACTGCTGCTACTACTACTAGCTACGGCCAACATTTACGAGCTCCTGCGTCGTCTTCAGGAGGCATGCAACATGTCTACAGAAACGCTGCTGTGTCGCAGCGCACCTCTAGGGGACCGGTGCGAACTGAAGCTGAAAATTCATGATACGCATCCCCGTTGAAATGGTGGTTTCTTAAGCCAGTTTGGGGACCCCAAAAATGGTTGGTTCATTATCTATGCATGACTAATTTTGGATGATTTGGGGGTACCCATGGGTACCCCTATTTCGAGAAACGGCCGTATTGAACTGCTTTAACATAATAATAACCCCAACAACCCTAGACCCAGACCCGAAAATCCGAAACCCTAAGAGAGGTCTGCAGGTACATCGGCAGAAAACGAACAAAGAAGCTCAACAGCCCCAGGCTCTGATGATTTGTATTTCATCGGAAATCCAGCTATATTCCTCCAAAGAAGAACAAATTTGGCATCTTTGTAGATCAACCAAAAAAAATCAAACTTTGCCAAACACTCATCAGTGCTTGTGATGAACAATCCAACCCTTAGGCGCTGCTCCAACTTCCAACGTCACATCGCCGAGCTACAACAGATCTAAGACTCGCAGCTTGGTGCTGGGTTTCTTCGACACACAAGGCAGAGTGCCAGACTCAGTGGGTGTCAGCTTTTGCTCAGCCCAGGGGTTCAAGAGGTCCTTGATGGCGAGATTGTTCACTTGGATATCCAAATCCTCAGTTGTGAAATTGCCACGTTGATGATGAGGGTCCTATGTCAGGATGATGCGAGGATGCATGACATCTCAACTAAGGGCGAGATTGGTTCATCCCATGCCATGTTAATCTTGCGTTCATGCACAAGCACCAGCACTACCTTGAACAAAAGTGGCACCATTGAATCATGGATTTCTTTCAAACATAGCCCTTGTATATGTTGATGAGGAAGCATGGAAGCGAAATGGCTGGAGACATCTGGAGACACAAATAATTACCATCTGGAGACATCTGGAGACACAACCCTTGTGATGCTTCAAAATCACAATGAAGTTTCTGTGTAAATCGATATTCCGCTTGGCTTCTGCTTGGTGTTTGTCAAACAAATGATACTCTACGCATCATGAAGGTATTCCAGCAGAGCGCGCTCACCAAAGTAGCCACATGCACAAAGGTCCAAATGGTCGTGGGGAGAAGCAAATATTGGTAGCACTTTTAACAAGCTAGTGTCACCAACAACTCACGACGACCTGGCCCAAAGGAGTTTCATGACAGCTGTGGGTAGGATGATTCGAAGAAGCACCAAGCATCCTAAGAATCTCCAGAGGTGTTTTCTGTTTTGTTTTGTCCATTTGTGATGTACCTCTGCAGCTGATTGGTTACCCTACTAGTAGGATGATGATCATTTAGGGATGGTGGCGGGTACCACCATCCATGGATAAGCCCATTTGGAGACGGTAGGAAGCAGAGATTCACATGCAAAGCCATCGACATGTCAACCAGCCCGCGTCAAGGCCCTGGTACCGGCTTCATGGTTCAGCCAGCCATGCTTAACCAGCCTTTCACTAGCCATTGACCAGCTACAGTCCCTATTGGACGACCTCACCATGCCTGGTTGATGGTTCATAATAGATGCAAAATGCTGCAGTATTGACGTGCCAATGAAAAGGAGGCTCTCGATTGTCACCGGACCATCTAGGACCAACCTGAACCTACTTCTATTCAATTCTATTCCACCGGACCCACCGCAACATTTGTTGACGGCTGGGATGCAATGCTCTTTTGCGGGTCGATCACCAAAAAATACTGTATTTGCAAATATAATTTGAATTTTAATCCCAATTTTCATGGCTTCACAATCACCTGAGGTATCCACAAATGTTGGTACCCCCAACCATCCCCAAAATGTCTACTTGTGCATGGAAACTACATGAAACTACCAGTTTTTATATATATATATGTATATACACTGTTATCGACAGCCCCTGATTCTATAACAGATTCAACCAGTTGCTTCATAGCAGTCACCATTGAAGCGTTTGTGCGAAAGTGGCATTAGGCACAAAAACATATGCATGTTCAAAACTAAACAATAAAGCTTGCTCCAGATTTGGAACTTAAGTGATTCAGGATGGCTATATTGCACTATAATTTGAGACAATATAGTCAACACTGGCGATCTAGGAGGTAATTTTCCTCCGCTGTTGACGGTTCATTCAACTGGTATTGGCCATCATCAAGCATCATCAATTCCTATCCACCATGTCCCATTCATCAAAATTGGTGAGTCGCTTGGTCAACTTTGGACAGCCTCAATCAGTTGGTGAGGGCCAAACCCGCCAAGTCGATCCCAGCATCGTTCTCCAAAGACATGAAGCCTGGAGGCTGTCGCTGATGCAGCGGTGGTCAGCTGCCCAACTGAGCTACTCCCCCAGTGTTGGTTTTCCTCAGGTTTGATGCCAACCACCATGGGCAGTGAGGTTGTAGGCTTCCATGTCCGAGTCACTGAGGTTTACAGCTTGCAAGATAGGGGTGATGACTTGCATCATACATCTTTAGAAATGTTGGTTTCTCAAAATATGGGACCCCCAAATCATCCTTCATTAACCATTTATTGGTAATAAACCAACTATTTTTGGGGTTCCCTATTCTGAGAAACCACCAAATCAACCAAGGAAGATCTCGACTCACAATCATTCCACAAGCCAAATGTTGAGTCCAACGAATGTTTCTTTCCTCGCTAGTCATCCAATTTTCAATTGTGGTCACTAGCCTGTTGGGAAGAAGTCTGACCCACCGGAGTCGAAGCCACAATTCTAAGGCAATGAGTCACCATCTTCAGAGTGCACCACCTGCTGTGAATGGCTTCACATCAGTGTTGCCATGATGGGTTTCACAGAAAGCAGCCACAATGGAATCTCCATGGGAAATGTGTCAAGCTACAAACCACATCAAACCACCCCACGAAAAAGTGTTTCAAACAGTTGGTGTTTTCCTAAGCCCCAAGTTATTCCACAAAAAATCCTCAGAAGGAGCTGGTGAACCAGGGAATCAACTGCTGGTTCTGTATGCCCAGCCTCATGAGTCATTCCCAACCATCCAACCTTCAACAGGGGTATGGGCTATGGACCCACCGCCATATCACCAGACCAATAACTACGGAATATCGGTCATGCTACCCACGGATGTTCCGGCCACAAATTGCCGTCTATTGACTGATTACTTACTTAGTATGTGCATCCCCACTTTGTAAGGGGTAGCTACTAGGTAACCGTGGTAGTTCAGCTACAGGGTACCACGGTACCCCAGCTGCCAGTCGTTGAACTTCGTTGGCCTCAGGTTTCCACGGCTCCACCGGTGCTCCACCAGGAAACATCGAATCATCTGCTCCACTCCGACGTCGGATTTGTCAAAGCCATACTTGGGAATCACCTCCAGCTGAACGCTCCTCACGATGGCGGCCAGTGGTGTTCTGCAGCACGACCATGGGGTCTCACAAGAATCGATTGCTTATGCCATGCGCTTAATAATGGTTGATACTGGTCAAACATGGCTCGTATTGCCGTTGATCATGGTTAAAAGTGGCTAATTATAGCAATGAACAAATGGTTGATGACGATAAAATTAAGGCACCTACAAAAAACAGCTCGGTGGCTGTCAGTTCCACAAAGACATTGCAGCACAAGCCAATGACCCAATCAGTTCGTGTCCTACAATCGTCAGAGTCATAGGTATCATAGGGTCATACCCCGAAAGTTGATGGTTTACCGCTTTACCTAGCAAGAACGACCATGAGTTCGCAGTATGGCAATCCATGGATTGAACCATCCTTGTCAAGCACTGTAAAGCCGTTGGACAGGCATCACTCCAACTGGCTGCAATTTTTAGCACGCAAGCTTCGTGAACATAGGGCAGTTGATGGCCATACAGAGTTAAGAGGTATCTAACGGATGGTTTGGGATGGATTCAGCGGAATGGGCTGTGGAACATTGTGGAACCACTCGTGGCACTGCGCCTGGGCTCTTACATTTTTTTTTTGAGCAGTAGTGCATGTCATACATATGGCTATGGGTCAATATGAACCATCAAAAATAGGAAATGATAATCAACAATAATAGGGAATACATGGGAATACAATGGCTAATGATGGGGGAAACCAGGGGCAAAGGGTTTTGACCCACAGCCATATCAATGCTGTACATGTTTGAAGAAGCTTCATGCCGTTTGTGAATAATGGGCTTGGCGCCACACGCAAAAGGTGCATATCAACTGATGTATAGCACGCCATGCAGTAGACATGGTCATCAAGATGTCATCGCAGGTCTGCATGATGAGTACCAGCCCAACTATGTTTCCTAATATTCTGACGTTAATGGTACGACTATATGACTTGCCGACGAAAAAATAAACAAGCAATATCAAACAGAATATATAGATTAAACACATAACAATATAACATAGATCAATGGCGATCAATATCGATCAATATGGCTGTGGGTCAAAACCCCGCGCCCCTGGTTCCCTATCATTCACCATTATTTTCCCTATAGTTTCATTGGAACACGAACCACGCCGCTTCAAAGAGCCATCCTGCGCAAAAGCTGGCAGCCCCAACTCTGTTTTCACACCTCATGTTGGCAATTTGGTGGGTGGTATCATATGATATCATTCCACTTTTTGGTCCTGGGCTAGGCAACCTAGGCAACCCTAGGCCAACCTAAGTTAACCTAGGACAACCTAGATCAGCCTAGGGAAACCTAGGCAAACCTAGGGGAACCTAGGAAAATACCGGTTTTGGGGCACTGTTTTTTCCTCCATACTCTACCCATACTCACAGGTAGGGTTTGCCAGTCTGAGCAAGGAAATGGCTGTGGGATTGGCTTTCATGTGAAATTTCCTACCCTGTAAAAACTTAGCTTTCTCTAGGCCTAGGCAACTCCCACCCCTTCTGAAGCAGCCCCTCTTGAAATAACTTCATAGGGTCTCGCAAGATAGTTGGTTGGTTGTTATCCATCGTTACTGGTTCATTAATATTGACCCATAGCCATATCAACACCAATGTATGAACCCAACATCTTTGCTTCTCCCAGTTGCGCTCCTGACCAACGTGAGCAACGCCTTGCGAAACGCCGCGCTGCCCTTGCTGTGCACTTTGCTAAACTCATGCAGCTGCCGCTGGAAAGCGGGGGCGTTGAAGGCCAACATGAGGTCCTTAACCCGGTGCCAGGGCCGGTACCACGGTTGGGGCATTGGTTGACGCCCCGAACCCGGGGCAGCGAACCAAAAGCTTGAGATGTTGTATGATACTTACATATATGTATGGATACAGTATATACATATGTTTGCGCATATATGTAAAGTTTTCCAAATAACATGTTTATGATATATTGGTATGATAACGTTTGGTTAAGAGGTGACAATCATACTTCAGTTAGTAGGCTAAGAATTCCAAGGTTAGGACGGGTTGACATTTGCAAGAGATTGTACATTGCATAGATAGGTATCCAACAGGTCAACAACCCCTGTACAAACAGGAACTTAAATTATATCCTGATCATTTGCTACCCAAGATTGCTATATCAAAATGCTGGTAGGTTGTCATCCAATAATCTAGATTCTAGATCCAACCCAAAAAACCCTGGTGACATCATCACACGGTTGAGTGGAACTCCAACAACCAAACAACCACATGAGTCCGTCGTCAAAATCCAACATTGAAATATAGCCAATAGCTAGAGGATCCAGGTAACTGTCAAGTATCACACGTAATTTGTAGCCAATAGCTAAAGTACAAGCTATAGTTTCCAATGATTTCCAATGCTTATCTATACGATAATAATCAATTCATGGGCAACTGTCATTCGAAGTTGACATCGCCGGCAGGCGCAGTTGCGTCTACCCGAACGCTGAAGCGTTGGGCACATGGTAAGCCATACATATCTCTGAGAACCAGCTGCTTGAAACTCCAAGTGCTCCAGCTGAATGTTGACGATTCAACATGATTGGGTACAATAGAAACACAGTACATGGTGGTTTCTCAAAATAGGGTATCCCCAAAATGGTTGGTTTATTGCTGTAAATGACTAGTAGTGGATGATTTGGGGGTACCCCTATTTTGAGAAACCACCACATCTAGACCTGCTCATGGAAGCATTGGGGGTGAGCTCCCAGGATCCGAGCTGTTGATTGATCGACCCCAACGAAGCCAAGTGAAGTGCGGTAAAACCAACAGCCGGTAATCGCTGCGCTACAGGTGATGATCAGCTTGGATGCTGTAGTTTCAGTTGCCTTCTGTAGCGAATCGCCGGCAAATGACCATAGTTATCAAATGATTTTAAGCATGATATCTTCTGGTTGAAGATTGCTTTGTTGAGGTGAAGTGCTGACAATACTTGGATTTAGCACAATTGATGTCAACCCGGTCAGCCATCAGCTCCCATTGGTGAGCAACCGTACCAAAAGTCATGGTGGATACTGCTGATATTGGCAATGCCTCGTCGCATTCTGATGCTTGGACAGTCCATGTCCAAATCCGAATGTTTTTCTTTTTTTTCATAGTTGCCATGCGAACCATGAATTGATCAATTCATGTCAATCCTACTTTATTGTTAATGACATCTTTAGATGTGTGTGTGTATTACACTTTTACAGTATGTCATTATGCAAGCTTATGTATTCAGTGCTGGAACAATTACATCTCTACTCAACTACGTCTTCCTCGGTGTCCACATCGTGCCTCATAGTTCCTAGAGGGCATGTCGACCAAGGGTGCCTGGAAGAACGCCCATACGGGATCATACTGGTGTATCATGATATTATGAATCCACAAAGGGAAGTGCCCACAAGTTAAGTTGAGGGTAGACGCTGCCTTTGGATGGCACGACTATTTATGAGCAACTCCATATCACGTTGACATGGTCAATATATGTCAATATCAACCATGAACAATGATAAATCCAAACGCTCATATATCCAACCATGCTGGGTTGAAGGGTTCTTTGACCAGCAAATATCTCACCGCTATCCTTGTTGTATCCTCACCTCATTGGTGCACCGTTGACATAGGCAACCCGCCTGGGGGCCGCTGCTGGGATGCTGATGCCATGACTGGGATCACCGTAACCATGCGACCGAATGGTCCCATCCTCCAAGGCACACACTGCAGGGCCAAGGCTTCCTCTCTCAGCAGCTTCTGCTCGATGAAGCCCTGCCAGGAACCTGGAGCGTGTTGCCATGGTGCATGGGTCAACTCCTGCATGAAGGATGGTTGAAGGGATATATGGAGCCATGTATGTTGATGTGGAAAGCCTATCGTCACAAACTTTGAGCTATGAGGGGCTCTTATGTTGTAGCCACAAAACTGGTGTTTCCCCTATTAATCATGGCTATGATGGAATGGTACTGATACTGGGTAACACCATTGATGCACAAACCCATAGGTGAAAATCCAAATCCAGTTGGCAACATTGGAGTCCGGGCCACGGAAATATGTGGTGATTAACCTAATAACGGTGTTTTACACCCGCAATGCGTCATCAAGAACTACTTGTGCAGTTTCCTTGCGATAGTTCCGATTGTGCAACCAATCGCATGGCTGAACGAAACCGGAGCCAGCAGCGGGGAACTGCTCAAGAAAACCTTCGAATCTATATGATCGAGTGACCATCATTTAAAAATCATGTATCATGAACTCATATTATAACTATATGAAACATCGATAGGCATACATGAACTATACCGACCGTATATAAACCAGGAAAATACTAAACAACATCATCCATCATCAATCGTAACCTGGTTGAACAACAGGGGCCCCATGTCAAAAATGCAGCAAGCGGCCTTGGGGTGAGCTGGCGGCTACCTCACGGCAAGCTGGGGCGCCGGATCAACATTTCCCCAGGGTGCACCATGGTTAAGAATGGATGTGATGATCAGCAATTTGTGTAAATTGGTTGCTTAGAATTGCGGATCAAAATGCTAACACTTCAATGGTTAGTAGTTATTGTTTGGTTGTTAGAATACAGATTGAAACATTGAAATTTCCACTGAAATCCCGAGTCTTTTTACACAACATTTTCCAAATGCAACTGCAACAATAGACAGCAGTGCTTTGCTGACAGCAGTGTACCGTTTGGTTTCTTGACAAATGCACCTCGTCATCTTCGATCTTCTTCTGTTGGGGAATTTGGGCGCGCAACAGCGTGGGATATTTTGGAAGCACTGGTGCCATGGCTGCGACAGGAGGCGTCTGCCACGTTTCGAACTTCAGGCGCGTTGTGTTGCTGGAGCCGGCCGAGCGACCCAGGGATCTTGGACGTGGACGGCGTGTGTCTCACACCATTTCTGGAGTTTGGTGAATGATACTTGCTGGATGGAAAAATGATCCTCTACTGATGTAACTGTATGGTTTAGACAATGCAGCAGTGATTTTATGTAAAAATGTGAATATACACATATTCGAACCAAATATATCTATGTTATAAGTCCGTCCTGGTAGTAACATGTAGCCTTTTGGCATGCCACTCTAACAGTGCGCCATCGGTCAAACGCTCTCATTTTTTGCATTGGCCATCAGACGCCCCCATCTTAGATGGGGGCGTCTGGCAAGTCCTCCAGGTTCAGACCGGCACCTCTGTAGTACTCCTGGCACCGCTGCACAGGCCGCGGATGACAATACGTTTGTGATTTTTACATTTTGGCGTGTCATCTGGCAGTGCAAATGTTGGCAAATGTACATGTAAATAAAATGAATATAATATAAATCTAAATATACAAATCTAAATATATATATATATATACCTTTAAAAAAAATATTTGTATACATATCCATATATACAAATATATATCTGAAAAAATATGTAGATATATATATATATATATATACTTTGAAAATAAAAACATATCCATATACATATATATATATATTGATAAAAATACATATCTATATATATACATATATTTAGATTTATATATATCTATATATAAATGAAAAAATATTTAAGCATTGAAATATATATATATATAAATACATACCTATAAAAATATATATATAAATATATATATATATATAAATACATATCTATTTAAATATATATAAGCGTACATATGTACAATATAAAAACAAAAAAATGAAAATAAACAATCTTCATGTCAAAAAACAATACATATCATATTATTAGTTCCACAACACATACTCATACCAGTAAATGTTCTTAGTAACGAAGCAAACGTCCAAACAACCAGCATCGCTGTTTTGGGGTAAAGCTATAGTGACAAAACAAGGGCAGCAACACCATTTATTTTATGTATAAACGTGAATATACACATGTTCGTCAAAAGGCACTGTAGCACCCCCCCACCCCCCCTTAAAACGAGATCTACAAAAAATTTGACCGTAGAGTTTTGGAGAGTTTTGGTGGGTTTTGGTGGGTTTCGGTTGGATTTTGGAATTTGATTGGAAAGTTTTGGTGAGTGGAGTTCTGGTGAATTTTGGAGAGTTTTGGGCGAGTTTTGGGTGAGTTTTGGTGAGTTTTGGGTGAGTTTTGGAGAGTGTGGGAGAGTTTTGGTGAATTTTGGAGAGTTTTGACGAGCTTTGGAGAGTTTTGGAAAATTTTGGCGAAGTTTTAGGAAGAGGCCATTTCAGCTGCACATTAGCAAGGTTTTTGATTGACTTGTACCTGTTTTGATGATTATTATGTTTTTGGAAAGTTTTGTGTTGACATGGTTGACGAAATGGAGCGCCAAGCCAACTACATCATAATTGTAAATAAAAGGAAAAATGTAAGCTGGATAGCTGACAGGGAAGAGAAACACTGCCTGGAATGGTGAAAACACATGAAAAGACAACATATCCAACATCATCCAACATCATTCAACAATCCAACATCATCCAACATCGTCCAACGCTCCAATCATAGAAAATGTAAGCTGTATAGCTGACATGGACGGGACACCCTGCCTGGAATGATGAAAAACAGCATCCAAGATCACCCTACAACATCCTACATCCTACATCACCCTACAACCAACAACGATCTCCGCCCTTCAGGAGCAGGACAAAAAAATCACACACGTCTGAGATAGTCTGAAATATTAGATTAGCGTCGTACTAGAGTCATAGCGACCATGTGCGCTCTGGCCGATGGGTACGAGCAAGCTGGAAGGCGTGTTAGCGCAGAGCCTGGATCCATCAGCGAGCTTTTGTCTGCTTTGCAATGTCAAACCGGAACATTATTTGCAGTGGAAACAAAAGGTTGAACAATATCAAAAGATAACACGAAAGTTTAGGGTTACTGAGATGGACTGCACAATCCAAATCTTGGGCGCAATCAAATGACGATAATGCAAGATCCAAAGCACGGAAGAATCCTGCACAGCACGGGATGTCCTCTGCTGCATTGGCGGCGATTTCAAATGCAGCAGCTGTTTTCGGAAAGTAGCTGCGACTCTTTCTTGGCTCTTGCTGAACAAGTCCAGACAGTGCAGTGTCCGATCTCCAGCCCACTGGCTACAACGATCTTCGAGCAGCTGCAAACTATCACTGGCCATGAACCACTGGCTTTCTGCGGCCCATGTGGGTGATCCCCAAACACCATCGACAAAGTCGCCACCAAACCACGCTGGTGACTGGAGACATGGCTGCAGCTAGTGGTCACAAACCAGAACACAGGAAACCAGACTTGCTTTTGGCCTGCCCAAGCCAAAATGCCACGGTCATACGGACGACATCTTGCACATGCGCTCTCGCATTGCATCAGGCTGAAATAATAATGAGAACCTGTGACATGATGGGACCCACAACACAAATTTCTGAAAATATCCCGGAGGGGTCACAATATGTAAGTTACATTTTGGTGCCCGGCGCACCCCTGTTCATATGTTAGCTGCGCACACCAAGTTTTCACCACGCAACATATCAAGCTAGAACTGGTACCCAAAATTGATAGTCGGGGGGGTGCACTATGCAAGTTACATGTTTTCTCCTGTTTTGATGGAGCTTCTCAATACTGCGATCAACTCGTGTCTCCCTAAAGTGGACCTGGGTGTAAACTACATGTTTCAAGGCACCCCTATACACCCCTGCACATATGTAAGTTAAATTTCACTGCCCCCCCCCCC
>VSDK01011352.1:268988-342462 GCA_009767595.1 Symbiodinium kawagutii | reverse complement strand
ACACACACCCACACACACACACACACACACACACTCCCGCCGCCCATTGGCCGTTCCCATGTCGCGGAATGGCCGTTCCCAGGTCGCAGAAGAGAATCTATTTTGCTCTTTCCGGGTATTGCAGCCACTGCATATCTGTGTTTTCTCACACGTCTCAGAAATACGATAGAATGCGTCTTGTGGGCACCAAACAGCCTGGGTTGCTTCTGCATGTCATGTAATAAACGCAACCCTTCTCGAACGTCGAACGCGGCCTTCGATCCATGTGTTGGTTCTATAGAAGCACCTCCCCTTCTTCATGTAGCAGGGAAAATCAAATAAATTCACTATAGCAGGGGGTCAGCGACACGTGGGCGCTAGCCCGGTCTATAAATGTGCATCTATACTGAAACATTCATCCATCCAAATATTGTACAGGCATGAAATGCATCAAGTATACACTTTATAAACCCACCCCGGCAGCAACTCCAGCAGCTCCCACTTTTTGCATTGGCTCATTCCACGTGCTGCTCCAATCAATTAATTGATGGGCGCGTGTGGCAGGTCTTCCAAGTTTAATCCTCCGCCGTAGTAGTATTCTTTGAGGTCCTGTTGTCCAGGTTCGGGCAGCAGGTCCTGCCTGTTCCAGCAGAAGGAGATTCTGCTCGGTCCTCAGTTTCCATCACCCTCCCGGTTGAACCATTCCAACTGACCGAATCCGGCTATCACCTAGACATTTCAGCGCTTAACTGTTCAATATACTTGCAGCTCGCAGACTCAGCTTGGTTACACTCAGGTTCCATAAGCGGGTGCTTCAAAGCCAGGTCGGGTGCGGATTTGTTTGGGCATTTTTGGTTTTTTTTTGCATTTTTTTTTTGGCCTGGGGGCTGCTTTCCTTTGTTTTTCCATGGTTTTCATTGATTTTTCCTGTGCCCACTGCGACCCTTGCGCACGAAACGAAGGTCAGGTCTCAAAAATGAGTAAAATTGCGATTTTGACATTTCTTTGGCAACCCCTTCGCACGAAACCAAGGTCGGGTGTCAAAAATCGAGGGAAATTGCAAGTTTGAACCGTCTGTGGCAACCCTTTTGCAGAAAACGAACGTCAGGTTTTTGGTGGTTAATTTCACTAAGGTGTACGGTTTTCAGATTAATGGTTTTGGGGTTGATGGGTTTGGGGTTTACGGGTTTGTAATTTCAGGTTTTAGGATTAATGTTTTAGCCTTATGGTAGGGTTGATGATGTTAGGATCTACGGAATCTATGGTTTTAGGGTTGAAGGTTTATGGTTTTGAGTTTTTGAATTCTTAGGTTGTTTATGGCTTTTGGGTTGATGGCATTAGGATTTGTGGTTTTAGGGGTTGGTGGTTTGTGGTTTCGAAGTTGTGCGGTCTATGGTTTTGTTTTTGTGTTGCCAGATTTCAATTTGTATTTCAGGTTCATGGTTTTAGGGCTGATGTGGTGATAGCACTATATTGATGGTTCATGTTCTAGGCTCAGAACCGCTATGTTTATGCTCGTGGGGTTTTGGGGTTTATGGGTTTTTGGTTTTAAGGTTCATGGTTTATGCTCAGGCTCTTTGTAGTTACTGCATGCTTTGAGGGTTTCAGGGTTGATGGGTGGTTGCTGTTGTTTGGTGCGTGGTGCAGGCCTCTTGAAAAAGGCGGGAGCGGGGGGGTCGGGGGAGAGGGCTGACAAGGGCGCAGCGCCTCCCCCCCGAAGCGTAACGTAAAATACTTGAGGTTGGATCGATCATCAGTAATCACTGGCGCTATTGTTGTTGCTGCCGTTGTTGCTAGTAAGAAGAGAAAAGACAAAAAAAATCCTATTGCTGCAAAAACAAAATGATGACGATAAATAGGAATAAAACAATTCATAAAAGTTAATGAATGATATTCATAAAGCATGTACACGCATAGCACAATACAGGAATAAAATCATGAATAAATATGAACCATTTAAAAACAAAAAGCAAAAAGCCAAACACCAGAAAAACAAAAAGCCAAAAGCCAAAAGCCAAAAAACCAAAAGCCAAAAAGCCAAAAAAGCCAAAAGCCAAAAAGCCAAAAAGCCATAAAGCCAAAAAGCCATAAAGCCAAAGAAGCCAAAAGCCAAAAGAGCCAAAAGCCAAAAAGCCAAAAGCCAAAAGCCAAAGAAGCCAAAAGCCAAAAGCCAAAAAGCCAAAAAGCCAAAAGCCAAAAGCCATAAAGCCAAAAGTCAGAAAGCCAAAAGCCAGAAAGCCACGAGCCAAAACCCAAGGGACCAGGGGAGAATCGAGCCCCGGCCCCCCCCCGAAAAAAAAAAATAGCAAAAAAAAAAGATGCCAAAAAAAATACCCTTGGCCAGGTCCCGCTTCCCGTCCATGAAGTCCTGTCCCCGAGGTTCTGAGCGCAGCAGGCCCTGTTCCAAGAGCATCAGGTTCTGCTCGGTCCTTAGTTTCCATCACGCGACGCACCTACACAGCTCAACGGAACGGGACCATGACGGGACCATGGGGGTTGTGCCTCCCCACATAGTCATGTCATGTCTGAATGGGGATGCCACTGCGAAATTACACCGGGGACACCCAAGATACAGCTGGGGCCCGCGGAGCCAAAATAACCACATCCTGTAAACATGTTAGATCTTAGTGGGCCACCCATGCAACAACATGCACTTGAATCACTGGCGACCAGCAAAACATGAACAAACCTGGAAGGCAAAACGCACCGAGTTCAGATGCACACACACCTTAAGACAACAGGCAAATGATATCAAGTGATCAGGATTGGTGAGATGACTCGTCAACCTTTCGACATGCTTTTCAAACGCATCATTGTCGACCGGGTATATAACTACCCTTGAACACCAGGGATGACAAGTAGTCAACCAACTATAGGTATCAACCATCAACCGCTATCCACCATTGTGATCAACCAAAATCCTGTTAGTTTCCGCTTTATTGGCCACTATCAACCAGTGCTACCACATATATCTATCTCCATCAATTCGCTCACCAACCATGAATCATAAATTGAAAACCATTATTACTCCCCATGTGTCAACCATTGATTACAACCATCAATCAACGTTATTCATGAATATTCATGAATCACCAGTTTAATAAAACCATAAAATATATAATTAACTATATATATATATATATCTCTTTGTCTTTAACATGAACCAGTCGCAGCTTTCGCCAGTCCTAACCATCCACGTTTCGACAACGTGCGCCGACGCTCTCGCTTCGGCCAAAGCCACAATTGAAGTCCCGAGGACTTCCGCGGACGAGGGGGCCGCCGCTCCTTCGAAAGCTCGTTGTCCTGGCTCGCTGTGGCCGTCCCTGGCCCCCAAGCTACCCGGGTTGGTGGTGCTCACCACCCTTATGAAAAATATTGGTCAACCAACCAGTCGTTAATAATTCCCAATTAGGGAAAATACGCAAAGTGTTTGAAATCACCAACCAGCAACTTTAACTACCCCAAGAATGAATCATTGCCAACCATGCTCGGCCACTATCCATCAATACAGAAACGGTAACAACAACAGCGGCAACATCAACAACGACGAAAACACAAAAGCGGCAACAGCCACAAGGGCAGCAACACCAAAGAAACAATAGCAAAAACAAACAGCAGCGACAACCGCAACATGCACAGCAACACGAGCAACAATGACAGTAAAAGCATAACCAAAAAGATATGGCAAAAGTCAACAGATCTCGCAGCACCCAATGTCCGGCCTTCGAAACCAAGATGATTGCCATGGCGAGGCCACCGCAGCACACGGCTACGGCAACAACGCCAACCACCGACCAACCTTGCTGTCCGCGACCCTGGAGGACCCCAAATCACTGGATATGACGGGTATTTGGTTCACCAGAGCCGGGCCGCAAGATATCCCAACATCCAAAAGTTTCACAGAAAATCCTTGGGATCTTGACGCCCTGAAATTTATATCGCGAAATGATTGCTCATGAGCTTGCAAAGAAGAATTGAAAACACAAAACTGAAAACTGACAGAACAAGGACAATCTTGTACTGACTCAACCACTAATGTGATAATTTATGCACTGCGAACTTACACGCAATAGCGCCATCGAACACACCTAGTACTTATACTTAAACATGTACTTTTGAATCCATCTGTAGGGTGCCAAGCAAATCAATCATCGCAAAGTTTGGACGAAGCTCCAAGAGCAATGCGGATCTGTCCACAAGACTCACCATGACTTCGGCGGGTTTGACGTGGCCCCTCCATAGATTTTGAACATGTTTGAACCCATGTCATTCATGCCATGTGGCAGTGGGTCAAAACCCTGTACCCCTGGTTCCCCTATCATTATCCATTGCTTTCCCACTATTGTTGGTGGTTATCCCCCATGAAAGTTGGTTGATTAAGTGCTTGACCCAACTCGCCATGTCCCATCAACAGCAGACACGGGCGGTAACCGACAGCACTGGCGGCCGGCCGCCTCCTTTCGCGACCGTTTCAGGCTCCACCGCCTCATCCTTTAGCACTGCCTGGGTGCCAAGATGGCGGCTGCGTCCCAAATGATACCAGCTGTTCCCTGCTTTAAGTGGTTGATAATGGCGGTTAATAATGTTTGATAAGGGTATACTAAACGGTTAATAAGGATAGACAAAGGGATAATTATTTAAAACATCAGAAAAAATCCATCCTGAGCATGATCTCTGCATGTCTTCTGTAGGTTCGATTGCTATCGATTGCTTGTTGCATCTCTCATAATGTTGTGAGCACAATAGTGAAGCGCTCGCAATAGCTACAAATAATTTCCAGATCTGGATTTGTTTGCCCTTACTAAATTTAAATTAGCCCCTATTGATTTTTAATTACATAATGTCAGCTTGCTCCAGAGCAGTTGCAATAATAGGACAGCATTCACAATAGCTACAAATAATTTCCAGAAAATTCCAAAATATTGAGATTTCCCCCTTACTAAATTGTAAAAGGGCCAATTTAAATTTAGTATTGATCCAGAAAACCAGTTCACAACCAGTACAAAAATTGCTAATTGTGATTAGATTCTTTTCAATAAGCAAACCAAACCTTTACAAACTCAAAAATTTGACCTTGTTCAAAACAGCTCTTTTCCTTTTTAAAATCCTTTTAAACAAATTGCCAAAAACAGGTCCACAAAGGGTACCCCCTTGCAAGCTCCTGCATTGCAAT
Organism: Symbiodinium kawagutii; assembly: GCA_009767595.1. Lineage (NCBI taxonomy): Eukaryota > Dinophyceae > Suessiales > Symbiodiniaceae > Symbiodinium > Symbiodinium kawagutii. The sequence continues at coordinate 337,310 of VSDK01011352.1, read as the reverse complement.
TATAATTTGAAATTAGCAACTGCAATAAAAAACAACTTCCCTGGCTCATTTCTATTTTTTTTCTTATTGTTTTTGAATTGTCGTTAAAAGAAAGAAGAAAAGAAAAGAAAAGAAAAGAAAAGAAAAGAAAAGAAAAGAAAAAAAAAGAAAAGAAAAGAAAAAAAAGAAAAGAAGAGAAGAGAAAAGAAAAGAAAAGAAAGAAGCCTTCGGGGAGAGTCGTGGGGAAAGTCGTGGGGAGAGTCGTGGGGAAAGTCGTGGGGAGAGTCGTGGGGAGAGCCCAGATTTCAGGTATACAATTGCAAAGCTGACCCCCCCCCCCTAAAAAAAAAAATTAGGGGGGGGGGTATACTATTGTGCTGCCAACATTACTGTCAACCTATCCGTCTTTCCGTCTGTCCTTATCTAACAAATTCTAACAACTCGTCCTGATCATCTATCCATCTGCACATCTATTGACTACCCTAAGTCTCCCTAATCTATCTATCCTCGCGCATCCATCTGCCTAATTCTGCACTTGGATGATCTAAAGCCGTGTTTTGTGGCAGGCAATGTAGTCGTTACATGGCCAAAAAATCCAAGACACAAAAGGAAGGTATGAATTCGGGTACCACCCTGTCAGTAAATGAGGGCTGTAGGAACCTGTTCCAAAAAATGCCAATGCCAAGGATGGAACCCTGCCTTTGAATTGCGCCAGCTTCACCCAGTGTGCCATGACACCCTTTGTACCCTGTCATCATTCTGCTCTGTGCATCTCATTGCGCTAGTCTCCTGCATGTGTAAACCTGTACCGCAACATCCTACTGGTACAGCTCACTTTTAGTTGGGGTCTTAGAATTTCACGGGAAGAGAAGTTTCCATGCAGAAAAGGAATGAACAAACGTTGATTGATGAGAGTTCAACCGATTTTAGCCATGAAGTTCTCGCACCCATCTATCATGGCCTGGGAGTTTCACATGTTTCACTGTTGAATTTGGATTAGGGAAAACCGATCTGCCAAATGACCGCATTCTTGTTGTATATATTTACAGTATAAAGATGTGTAGAGTCATTCTGTTCTAGCATATAGCCCATATAGCTATGATTCATTGTTTGCCGTGCAGATTTTTATGGTTTTGTGTTTGCAAGCCGGGTGTCTCAGACTAGCGAGCTCCCAAAAAGCATTGCAAATCACAAATCGAAGTTTTCATGCAGAAAAGGAATGTTGACAAATCAACATTTGTTGTAACCAACCCCATTTACCAAGCATAAATCACCATAAGGGGCTAAGTTAAGGTGAAATCATAAGGTATCATCACAGCTTGTCTTGGCCCGCAGGCTGGAAGATTCCTGCAGCAGGCAACGTTCCCAACTCGCCCAGCGACACCACCGCGACCGATCCGGGGCACAGCTTTGTCACTGCCACGGAGAGATGGCGCCTGCGCAGCGGCACAAGAGCCCGATGTGCCCCGGTGAAGTGGCGTCGTCATGGCCAATGACGGGATTTTTGGGCCAATCATGCTGAATCACCAACAGCTTGATGATTTGTTCTCCCTATTTTGGTCAATCATGGTGAATTGCTATGGTGAATCACCAATGTCAAGAAGCTAACAGACCATCATAGGGATAATCAGCCAGAATCACCAACAACTGGTGAATAATTTGCTTACTGATGATAGTGGTGAATAGCTTGCGAAAAAAATACGATTTTCTTCGGTAACTAATGGTAACAATCATCGAACGTCACAATGCTTGGAACAACCCGTCTTGGTCTTGTTGCTCTGACATGCGCTACCGCACGAACGGAAAGCTTTGGGAAAAGCTCCCAGAGCAAAAATTCGGGGTCAGCCTGTGAGAATGCTTCAACAGTGCACCATTTGGGATCAAAAATGATATACGTACCAGTGGTCAAATTACTTCCTTTTCAACGCTTTTTGTCCTCAGAAAACCAGGGTTGAACTAACAACCGCGTGCCAATACTACTAGCCTATAACAGCCGCTTGTGTTGTTAAACAAGGCTCATACACCAATTATAGTTGGTTATACCAATTCAGTGGGTGAAAAGTGGTTAGTTATACAGTCATACTTGTTAGTCATAAGAAGTGTACTTTATATAGGTTTTGCTACTTTGTAGTTAACCACTAACAATTTTTCTACCAAAAACTCCTTGTTCGATACACGGTCATTGGTATAACATGGTGTAACAGTTGTTGGCGCAACTGACTAAGCTTGTAGTAGCTCTGCAATTAACAACTAGACTGGGTAGTAACAGGTCATACTGGTACCAATATGTGTTGGTCTAATTCACCGTAGTTAGCTAGTAACAACTACAGAAGTGATAAATATTGATAATACGAACTTGTGGTTTGCGAAGTTATACCACTTAGCTGTTTCTTAGCAACAATCGGCGGTGGGTCAAAACCCTGTACCCCTGGTTCCCCTATCCTTAACCATCGCTTCCCTATTATTGTTGCTTGTTCTCCCCATTATTGTTGCTTAACTGCTTGACTCATAGCCATACATAGCTGGTGTATCCCCTCAAATTGTTCGCTACCATCCCTTAACCACTCACCAGCTAGTTCCCCAAGCTAGTTGCTAGTTGTTATCCCCTATTGTTGACCATTAAACCAGCTAGGTCACCATTGTTGTTGGTTGGTTGGTTATATTGTTAACCACCATTCACCACTATAAATCACCATTAACCAGCTAGTTATTGGCTGTTATCACCATAGCACCAAGGACTGCTAGATCTGCCACCCCGACCCCGACCCCAGGGTCCCGTAGCGTCACGTCGCCGGTTGCAGCTGCCTTACTCTTGGACTTCACGAAGGCGCTCACATCTGCCAGGTCCTCCTACGGCTTGGCCCACGTCACGTGATGCGCAACGAAATGCTTGGGAAGGAGTCATGGTGTTAGACATGTGAAAAAACATGGTTAGTCGTGGTTAGTCATGGATTCATGGTCCTTTTTATTTTTTACATAGTTTGCTTGGTGTACGACCTCTGACACCATGCAGTCCCGCCCTCAGAGTGGATGCAAGCTGGAAATTGGAAAAAAGTCGTGGTTAGTCATGGATAGTCATGTTTTTTTCACATGTCAAGAGTGAGTAGTTGGACTAATTTTGTTTGAAATTTCTTACAAAATGCCAACTGCTGTTAGAAACCAGCTGGGACATGGCTTGGATATTGAAGCTGGGCAAAATCGCTGACTGATGACTCTGAATGACAACCTTTCATGGTGACTGATTTTCAATGCTTGTAATAGTACCCAATAATATGGCCACTTCAATCATGCTTACCACGCCCTAAGAACCGCGCCGGTTCCCCACCTTGAGGCCCTGAGACACGTTGCCCTGTCGGTCGTGCGCATTTCGAGTGCAGCGGCTGTATTGGAAATCAGAAATGTTACATCTGATTGGTGGTTTCTGTAGTGGATGGTTTTTAACGATTGATGATCATGAATGATGACACTATATATCGAGGATACATATTTGACGCATTTTGAAACCACCAACCAAAAAAACATCTTGATAAACACAGATATGTGTATATTTATATGTATGTTTTAGTGCGGGCATATCCATATATTCAATAGTTTTATGCAAAAACCACACTAAAAGATTCAATACACTAGATATTGTTCTTGACATGAATACGAGGCAAATCGAGAGCGAGAAAGAGAGAGAGAGAGAGATCGGTATAGTTTGGGGGTCATTCCAAAAGTCATGGTCATCATTGACTGACCAAAGAAACAAGTTCATTAAACAAACCATAATACAACTAAAAGAAAGATCTCTGCGTGTTTAAAAATGCCGTGCAAAATGTGAGCCGGCCTACGGAATATGCTCAAAAAGACCATACGCAACACATCTACATTGACGATGCTGAAAGAACAATGAAGAGGCGCATGTCGAGACATGACTCCCTATGTCCTCTACACCGTCAAAATCCCAATTACAAACAAAAAAACAAGTTCAGCACACAAATGGCTAACACATGACTGGTTAGTTAATGAACCATCCCTAATCATTGGTTTACCATTATACACTACATGTAATTAAGTATAATTAACCATTAGTGTAGTTTCACTACACACCAACGATTGGCCTACCATAAATCTATTCACCATATATACATACTAACCTCACCTAGCATTGCTGCATACTAAGTAACGGTTCGGTCACTACATATATACTATTGGTTAACCAATGGTTGGTGAAAGTACTACCATGGTTCACCCATTTCAACAGTTTCTTGGCAGTGGGTCAGTTCACCCTTAATCCCCCTGGTTCCCCCACTATTCACCAGGCTGTTTTCCCTATGAATTTGTTGGTTATCATCCCTCATTAGTTGGTTAACCGCTTGACCCAGCTCGCCACCTGTACAGCCGCGGCGGCGCTACCACGGACCCACCGAGATTCATCGTGCCTCATGACCGGGAAATGGAGAAGTTGTGGTGCCAGCAGAGGCCACCACGAAAAGAACGACACCTCACCCGTGCAACGGCACCGCTACGGGGTGCGGCCGTGGGAGACCACGACAGGGTGGGTTGGTTTTTTTCTGGGAAACCATGGGATTTTCCAGGGAAACTATGGGATTTTCCAGGGAAACTATGGGATTTTAGAAGGAAAGCATAAGATTCTAGAGGGAAACCCAAGGGAAATCGACCTTGGAAAAAGCCTGGAAACTGAACCACCAATGGTGGTAGGGTTTCCTGTAGATTGGATGTTTTTACCACCAATTGTAAGGTTTCCTGTTAATTGACCACCGCCATTGTTTTAACCACCCAGGTGTTCCATCAACAAGTTCTGCGATGGTTGACAGAGAAAACAAACATATGCAATAGATTTGGCCCGCTGTGATCAGGCTTTATGAACGAGGGCCTAAATAAGACAGCGTAAGGTCGACCAAAATATGGGGCACAACACATGCAAATAGTGTGATTTGGGTTTGTATGTGTTTATTGTAAACACCTGTGAAGATGAACATAGACATTTTTATATACATATCAAACGTATGTATATATAATTGTCTATACTATGTATGCGTAGGTCATCGCAGGTCTATTCAAAAAGGAATGTCTGCCCACACTGTCTTTTCTGTGTCCGCCGATTATCTACCGCCAACTCCTGTGCCAACATCTTTGATTTGGTGGTTTCTCAAAATACAGGGACCCCAAAATCATTCAATATCAACCATTTATACTAATAAACCAGCTATTTGGGGGGGTCCCCCTATTTTGAGAAACCTCCATTTATCCAAGAACCGTGTGCCACCCAGAAACAAACAAATGGCGACCCCATGTCTGGACGAGGTCTTACAGTCGTCTTGTTCGCGAAGAAACGCACCATGTGAGCACAGGGTTCAGTTGAACTTTGGGATATGGTGGTTTCTCAAAATAGGGAACCCCATACAAGGGTCGGTTTAATACTATATATAATATGGTTAGTCAAGGATGATTTTGGGGGTCCCCTATTTTGAGAAACAGCCATAGTCTACAGACAGTGCCAAAGCTAGAATTGAATGGTACAGTACTGTGCTGATTACAATGAACAAATTGCAACTCAACACGGCAAGTGTTTCACAGTAGACAAAATGATGCTTACAGGACACACATGGATATGTCATGTATACAAATGCAAAAGAACATATACAACCATGGTGCGGCACAACATGGTGCATGCGTGCTTCTCCTGCTTAGCAACTGAGCACAAAACCAGGGTCATCATCCGCAAAGCCGGTATCGTATATAATCACATCAGATGGTGAAGATTTCTTCAAGGTTCCTTCTTGTCCCATCCCGCATAGGTTGAAGTTATGGAAGGTTGCTGATGCCACGACCACCGACGCCATGTCAGCACATGTCAGGACCCATACGCTTCATGTCGCCCTGCGGTCAAGGTGCTGACGAGTGCGAACATGATTGCTATTTACAAGGCTGCTTAAAAGCTTGAGCAAATGCAGCTGCAAAACCAAGGCCGCCAAATGACTGCTGTTGCTGGCTTTATGATGGTCAATGGCCTGCAAGAATAGCTGGAATATACATCTGGATAGGATTCAGTGGGTAACCTTAGATATTGACCATCGCTCATATCCTCGTGTCATCCTTCCCGACCACAGATCCCCACTTTCACTGGTTGAGCAGCTTGAATTGTTGCAGGTGCAGGGAAAGACCAATGCTGCTCTCAGCCCCAAAGTCATTTCATTAGTACGTTTGCAATCAAATTCCTCGACAAACACCTACTGGTTGGTGGTTGAACCACCCTGTCGTGAAAAATATTCGTCAACCAACCAATTGTTAATTATTACCATTGAAAACAGAAAATGATTAAAACCACCGAAGAGCCTATCTTTCTTTGCATGTGAGGCTCTAATGCCGCATCCAGGGCTCACAAATGGATCTTTGACACCTCCGTTTCAATGAAGAAAGGAACAACTTCTAGCAGCAAACAAGATCATACAAGATCCACAACTATCCACATCACCGCATCGCCTATAACAACAATTCAGAAAAACTGCCACTTTGCTTACCAGCCTCCTGGTAGCTCCCGGCTCCACTCCTCCTTTAAAGGGATACAGCGGGATACGAACGTGGCTCCCAATCGCCAGCAACTAACAGCCAGATCAAAGCTGTGCGGTAGCCTCGTCTTCTCTTTGCTTGCCGTCTGGCACAAGGGCAGAACGACAACTCGATTGCGGCGTAACCATGTCTCATATGGTGGTTTCTTAAAATAGGGGACCACCCCAGTCACCCTTTATAGTCATCATTCATAGTAATAAACCAGCCATTTGCAGGGTTCCAAAATTTGAGAAACACCCATATCAACAGCATAAAGGTTTCTCAAATATGGGACCCCAAAAATGGTTGGTTTATTACTACAAATGGCTAATATTGGATGATTTGGAGGTACCCCTATTTTGAGAAACACCCGCATGGTGGCTGAGCATGTTTTGTTCATGGTGTTGATATGTCTTGATTGCTGGTGTCATGGTGTTGAGCAATGGAACTTTGATATGGATATTTGTTGCTTACGATGATCCCCTATGGTTTTCTAAGTTGCTCATTGTAGCCTAGCATATTGGTGAATAGAATCGAATCTATCATGATATTCTGGATACTCGGCATGGTTGAGTGATGGCGAACCCTATCTATGGGTGATTGAAGGGGCTTTGCACATACCCATGCACCTGAGGTAATGTACAAAAACTTAGATCAACATATGCTGTCATGTTTGTCAACCTCAAAGGTGCTGTTTTTGGAAATTATGTTTGCACATGATGGAAATGTTGGTGTTGGTTCTGTTGGATCATAGTTGTCGTTGCAAAACTGCATATCCTTAAATCCGGAATTTGTCTGTGAAACTTGTTGTGCACAGTAACCAAACACAGCTACATATAGCAAATAGTGCCTAGGAACATCGCGTAGTGGACACACGCACATATCGTGGTTTTCAACGACAGTGATAGTTGTCATTGTTTGATATTTTCCAGCTTGGTCGCTCAGCCAGAGAGATTTCAAGCTCAATCATGAGCTATTTATGGCAATGCGGGGTGGTGTTGAATAGTTGTATCTCCAATAGCAGCTGTTTCAGAGTCATCTCCTCGCACTTCTATTAACCCAACCTGTTCATGACCCCAGCTGAATATTCCATCATGTAATCAACCAGTCTGATAGCTTCACAATCCAGTAATTAACCTCCAGGATGATCAACCTCAATCAATTTATTCTAGTATTTGACAAGCAAGCGGATTGAGAGGACATTGAACTGCATATTCTCTCCACCAGTCGATTGCTGGTAATGTTCCCAGTTGAACATTTTATGGGAAAATTGACCTGGGAACTACTCACGATTGGTGGTTACGAGAAGAGGTTTCCGGTCAATTTTCCCATCAACCATTCAGCTGCACTACCAGCTATCACAGTAACATTACTCAACCACTCGATCCATTTTCCAGTGATGGTTGTTGACTAGTTAACTATACAAGGTGGCCCCCCGAACGTTGGCGACTCGTTGATTTATAACGAGTGTAACTACTAGTTATGGTAGATAGAAGCATAATCAAATGGCTTATCAATTCGCTGATAGTCTGTACAAATGAACCATTATGAGTCACTAGTCAACCACCAGCAATGATCATCGTTCACCACTATGAACCACTAATCAACCACTATCAACCACCTATAACTCCATATTTAGATGGCTTATGTAACCCCTCTTTACCGCAAAAAAAAACACGAAACCCTGCCGTGACCACCGTGCGTTTACCTACGCCGTGCCTGGCTCGTTGAGACAACGACTCCGGCTACTGGGCGCGGCGGAGCGCTGCCTCTGTGAAGGGTGGTTAGTTGTCAACCATGGTTAGAATGGTGAACAATGATCATTGAGTGACTATGATGGTCGATGAGTTAAGAACAGTGACATCAGTGGTTAATAATGATTATTAGCAAATCATGATAAATCATGTAGAACACTGGTTAATAATTGATAATGGCTATTGATGATCATATTATAACGGTCAACAATCTATATAGTGATTCACAATGTTTATGATGGTTATAATTTATAATGCTGAATGCTGAATGATCAGTATTGGTTGTTGGTTTGTTGCGCTATCCCGAAAATGTGCTTTTTCGTAAACCAACTATTCCAAACAACAAACAGGGAATTCATGGCATAAAACACAAATGTCTGGGTAATTACCAGGGAAAACAAAAAACATCAAACCACCAACCACATGTAGTGTGAAATCCATGATTCAAACGGCCCACAGGCCGAGCCTGCTCCTCTTAAAAAGGACCTAAGACAGCCACAACCATCATGACCACAAGAACACCTACACCGGACCTACACCCGCACCTGCAGTAGCAACAAACACCACTGTAGTACAAGTACACAAAAGGAAATACAACACAGCAGTACAAAGTGGTTAAGAATGGTTACTGGTCATAATGACTACAACATACTACAACGGTTATTAGAATGTTGAATGATCATCACTGGTGGTCAAATAGTGGTTAACAAGTGTACAGTACTACTTCGACCATTGCTATGCTATTGCATTTGCTACCATTGCTCTTGTTATTTGCTAACTACTGTGGTACTGTTATTACTTTACTCAGTACTACCAGATGAATTGTACTTTACTACTAGCACTACTGCAGCATGACACTGCAACCTAGCACTTGCAACCAACTTTCGAACTACAAACTACCGTATGCGCACGATGAAATCAAACACCTACCATTGAACATCACCCCCCCTGCGCCCACAACATCTTGAAGAAGGTCGGCACGAGCGGACCAAAAAATCGAACCCCAGCTCCACCAACTTAGTGGCACATGTTCCAAACATCGAGATTTGGGGTCTAGGGTTTTGGGCCTCGTCCTTGGGGTGGGGTTTGATCTTTTTGTCCTCCTGCAGTAATCGATTATCTCGAACTACTTTCAAACCACCCCAATCTTTGAAGGCAAATCACCAGCTATTGAGCTAGTCCCACCAATTGTTGTTGGTTCTTATCACCTCAGATTCACCATCATTAACGGGAACTAGCCAACTTCACAATAATTCATATAAATCGACGTTAACCACCACGAAGATAAGATGACACAAAAATTATCAACAACATGAATTATCATGCATACTTCCTTGATAAACAACATGCACATTCCTTAACTACTATTATCATTCACATTTGTTCACTATCATGGATCATAATCAACTATGTTTATATAACCATCATGATTATACAACCAGCACCATTCATGATCAAGCATAGTCACTATCATTGATCATAATCAACCATGATGATTCAGCACCATTCGTGATCTTTACACAACCAGCATTGCCTGCTTCTGCTCCCAGCCCCTCCTGGTCTGCAACTCCTGCTCCAAGCTCTGTATCCTCGCCTGTGGACCCGACAGAATGGGTTCACAGATCGCTGGTTATTAGCCATGGCTCATGAGTGGTTGATAATGGCTATAGCCATATATAGTTACAATATGTTACACATGAGTCAATGGCTATAGCCATAGTTACAATGATGGAATAATGATCGTTACTGTTCGTTGCGCTATCCACAAGAACTGTGTGTTAATCAGCAACCATCCCATACTTACTAGGGCGCAAAGTTTGAAAGCACCAGGTAGGTAGGCTCACGCCAGCAAGGGTTTCCAGTGCTGGTTGATGATGACAATGATCCACGCTGAAACTGAGAACAAACAATGAGAGACTGCTAGCGGTAGCAATGAACGATGAACAAATTGAGGATGGCGATTGAAAGGATCCAAATGTGCGCTTGAATGGTAGCAGTGCCATGCGGGGTTTCATAATCGACAAAAATCAAGGAATCTACCAACAGGGGGAACTCTAACCAACAATCGATGACGATGGATGAGAGGCTGATGAGCGAAATCAACACGTACAGAGAGGCTACAGGCTTCTGTCCACAAACGGACAAAACCATACAATACCCCAACTTACAGGATGTCCAATCAAGTTCAATGTTTAGATGATTCGAGGTTCTTAAACATGTCATAGATAATTACTTTAAACATGTTGTACATCATTACTTGTGAAATCTTGTAACAACCAAATATCGGATGGCTCAGTTCGAGATAGCTTGGTGTCCATCATTTGTCATTTGGATCGCCACAGTGCTCACAACAGTTCCTTTGAAATGAAACCAGCGGTTGGGCATCCCCATGACAGATTCTGGGGATCCCGTGAATTCACACGAAACTATGTCTGTGCATCACCAACCATTAGTCAACCACCACTAACCATAGTCAACCATAGAAAATCCAATGAATAACGATTTTGATTAAACAATCATTAGCATCAAATATACATCAATAGATTCAATAGGTAAACAACATATTTAACAGATCATTGATACCAATTGACCATAGTGAACAGCTACTATATAACCACCATAACAATGGTTAACCACTAGCTAACCAACATCAAAACGTCCTTTCCATGCCTCAAGACCTCACAGCTGCCAAGGCTTGGCGCCTGCAGCTCCAGATTGTGACACATCACTTCCTGAGCCTTTTCTATGGCCTGGCCGGCAAAGCTAGCACTGTGGCTATTGCTGTGGCTCCTCCAGGTACGACTAGTACTAAGACGACTGGTGCTGCTGCTGCTGCTTCTACTTCTACTTCTACTCCTGCGTGCTGCTGCTGCTGCTGCTGCTGCTGCTGCTGCTGCTGCTGCGTGCTACTACAGTTTTTTGCAGTTGGGCTTGTCGCTCGCAACCACGTGAGGCGTGCAGGCCCACACAAAACAGGCGTTTTGCAAAGCTAATTGGTCCAAAGAGTTTCTGGTTGGTGGCTAGTTCAGCCATGGTTAATGAGTACTGAATTATTCTAGGCTATTGCTGCACAATGATCATTACTGGTTGTCAATTAGTGGTTAATAATGATCAAAATGATCAATACTGAACATTATCAAAAATTCTAAACCTTAGAACTGTAACTTCTCGGACCTGAAAGCCCTAAATACTTTGGTGTTTGCTGTTAGTTGACACTCAGTGAGACAACCCCAGAGACTGGAACCAACAGTAAGCTCACAGTGCCAGTGGTGCCCTTGCTGCTGCTGGGTACAAAACAGTGAAGTCGTCAAGCAAGTTTCCGCTTCTCAGTTTTGTCATCAACCCTTCTCAAATGCCTACCTCCCACAAACCACAACTTTTTGGCTTTTCACTGGCTTACAGACTAATGACAAGGTTGCAATCCGCTTGACACTCACTTTTCTGGAAGATGTTGTGAGTGCTGATGAAGCCCACATTTGCGAGTTCGAAGCAGTGATGCTTGGGAGTCCATTTAGGATTCGCAGGAATACCATGCTATCCACTCTACAAGGTTTTTCAACAGGCTCCACTAGCCAACCATTGGGGGATACATGGGGCGAAGGTGAGGTTCCAAACTTTTCTGAGCCCAAAAGTTTCACACCGGTTGACTGTGAACTTGCCCCTGACCCGTTCTAAAGTATTAACACGCATTACGGTAAGTAAGTTTCTACTTGCACATGCTTGCACTATGAAGTCTTCAGTCCAGTTTCAGTTTTGTACCTAGGGAATCTCAGGAACAGGTCAGTAGATCTGAGGTGATCTGGAAGTGCAGATTTGTTGCGACAAGCAACTCCACAAGTCCACCGCAGAGCCTGGGACTTTTGATAAGTTGCTGAGGTCGCTGGGGGGTGCCCTTCATCCGCTGGAGTGCTTTCCCTCAAGCGGCACTCCAGCCACTGACTATGAGGGCACTAGCTGACCTACAAAAAATTACAAAATGCCGGGAAAAATCCAAACGCCCAGCTGGAAACCCAAGGGGAGACCTTCCACAAACGAAGTGAACAGAGCCTCGAAGTGGATGGAGTTGCTGCACTTCTGAAGCTCTTCCTCTCTTTGCCGTAAACCTCGGTATCCCATGGTATCCCCGATCCTCTTGTGAGGTATTCCACCATTAGAACCCTCAATCTTTATGGTAGTCCACTTCACTTCTTTCACAAGTGGTGATGAATTCGGTTTCATGATCCGCGACAAAGGTCGTAGTGGGTCAATCAGGCGTGGGGAAACCATAGAAACCCAATACGCCATAACTTATCATAGAAACCCAATAAGCCTGGAGAAGGTTGAATAATAGCTGAAAGAGAAAGGATCACAATGGGGTCGTAAGAATAACATGGCAGTGGGTCAGTTCACACTGAGTCCCCCTGGTTCCCCTATCATTCACCATTGTTTTCTCTATAGTTTTGTTGGTTATATCCTCCATGAAATTGGTTGGTGAATATTGACCCAGCTCGCCACATGACCATCGCTTTCCAACCCCCAAACCCAACGACGAGCAACGCTGCAGCTCTTTCTGCTGCGCTTCTAATTTGGCCTCGCCGTGACCGAGGTTCATCCAGCAACAAGGGGGAATCCCTGCAGCCTCAGGGGGCATACCCACGCTTGATCTTCAATGGTTAACAATAGCGGCGAGATCAAGAGCAGCTTAAAGTGGTTGACACTTTGCAGTGGTCAATGCTTTACAGCCGCTGACAGCGACTAGTTTACAACAGTATGTAATTACAGTAATACTTTACGGTAGCTGACAGTGACTACTAGTGACTACTGTAGTTGAAATCATGCTGCAGCAGGGGAACTGCTCCTTCTTTGATAAGCGTTATTTATACTATTAGCAGGACGGATGGAAAGGGATTGACATGGATCGACAATAAGTCTGGGTTGAAGGACTTGAAACTCAACGGAATAAACCAGAACATCACATTTCCGAGCCCCAAATCAGTTGGGCATGGAAAACAACAAACTCATGCGGCCAAACCCTTGAGGCCCAGCCACCCACGGGGAGATGTCACCGGCCACCCCTGGGCTGCCGGGGACCCCCCGGGTGACCGCCGCGGCACCACGGTCAGCGCCTCTGCGTCCATGGCGCGGACTTTGGCGTTGCGCAGTTCCTGCTCCAAGTCCAACAGCCGGGCCTCGCGGATCCCAGGAGGGAGGGAGGTATCTGTAGGACCAACCCACCGGGTGGATGAGGTGATGATCTGGTTGGATATGGCCCCAAAAAAATGTAGGTAATGATATTCACCAAATATGCACCAAATATGGATATCACTTAAATGAATATAGTGAATACCCACGGTATGTGAGAATTCAATGTGCATGTATCTCTATGTATCCTTTTTGTATCTCTGTATGTGTGTACCAAAATGCACACGTTGGTACTGCAGGCGCATTTCTGGGTGAGGAGCACAGTCTGGAGCTGAAATCCCTGCTGTTATTGGTGTTTTTCCACCGCGAATCTTCAAACATTACATCAACCAAGCATTATCAACCACAACGGGTGAAGCAACTCCTTTTCTAACCGCTCTCAGCCATGGGGTTAGGGCTTTAGGGAACCAGGATGTATAAGTCAACTATTGTAAATAACTACATGCATCGGCCCCAGCCCAGTATGCCTGGTTGTTATCGTGCCTATGGCCTTCGTGGGGTTAATAACCAATACCGTTACGAATTCTTCAGAAATGTATGTTTGTTTAGTCACCTATTGTTCTTGGTTGTACCCCATGGTCAAAGGGTTGCTCCCAATCGTCGATGGTTAATGCCGTATTGTTAATACTCTATTTCTTAATGTTTGACGCTCTATTGTTCCCTCTGTATGGTTCTGTATTAGTGTCAATGTGTAGTCGTGTCACATTGTTGAAAGTCATCAATCATGTCGATACTGGTTCACACCATTGAATCACCATTAATAATGGTCGACCATGGTAATAATGGTCAAAGTGGTTACACCCTTTGGATATCGCCTATAATGATTCCTTGGAGTAACCCGAAGACAACATATAATCATATATCATATGGTTATATACCTTAACTATAGCCTATATGGTCATATAACGATTCCTTAAGGGTCATGCCCCGCAGATATATCCTATACCCTAGGCCGGCCGCGGCCGATCCCGTGGATGACCACTGCCTGAAGCTCGGTCTGCAGCACCGCCTCATGGAGATGAGTTGATTCACCAGCAAAAGCTGGAAATCGTTGACACTCAGAGGGGGTTATAGTGAGTTGATAGTGGTTTTGATAGGGGGTTATAGGGGAAAAACCATGGTTTTACAGGGGATTATAGAGGGTTTATAGGGAATTGTAGTGGTTCATGATGGGCTTACAGGGAATTATAGTGGTTCATGATGGGCTTACAGTGAATTATAGTGGTTCATAATGGGCTTATAGGGAATTATAGAGGTTCATAATGGACTTCTAGGGAATTATAGTGGTTCATAATGGGCTTATAGGGAATTATAGTGGTGAATAATAGTTAATAGTGGTTAAAAATGATGTAATTGATCATGGTTAATAATCGTCAATAATGGTTAAAGATAGTGAATAATGGTATAAGAATGCTTAAACAACCACAATGTATATACATATATGGTGGGTATAAGGGATTGTAATGGTTAATGATTAGTGGATTGTAAACTATGACCAACTCTAAGACTAATTCCCGGTGATTTCTCAGAATGAGAGGTACCCTGAAGTTCTGGTTGATTTATTCAAATGGTTAACCCACTGGATGATTAGAGGGGTCCCCTATGACTTGACAAACACCCATGTTATCAACAACAATTTCCTGGTGGTTAACACTTGATGAATCTGGTATCAAAATTAATCCTGGCATCCTTTCAATTTCGACTCTTATCAATGGTTGCTAATGACAAGTCAAAGTGCTCGGACTATACACAACAAGCTCTTGTTACTGTCAACCATTGACAATAGTCAAAACACTTGTCAGAAATGGAAACCAAATGAACCAAGCTCTTGTGCCTTGGCTCGTTGGCGCATTGATCATAGTCAAATCATCAACCAATATCTGGTTGATGGTTGAACCACGCCTCTGAAACTGATGTGCAAGTCAACCAACCACCTCTTTGGCAGTGGGTCAGTTCACCCGTAGTCCCCCTGGTTCCCCTATCATTAGCCATTGTTTTCCCCATGATTGGGTTGGTTATCATAAGCCATTATTGATGGCTAATTGCTTGACCCATAGCCATGTATAGCTGGTATATCCCCTATTACTGTTGGTTTTTCTCCCCTATTATCAACCATCAACCAGCTAGTTATATAACCAAATGGCTATTGATGGCTAACTGCTTGACCCATAGCCTATTATAGTTGGTATGTATCCACCTGTTATTAACCATCAACCAGCTATAGTTAACCACTGGTTGGTAGGTTGAAGCCTTGACCCAGCTCGCCATTTGGTAACCAACCACTTGTCAACCATGGATCACCAGTGGCGCCTCGTGTTGCCCGGCCTTTGGCGATAGGCCTCAGATGGAACAGGCCCCATCCCTTGACAAAACGACCACATTCACTGGGCCGTTTCTCAAGACAGTTTGGGGACCCCAAAGTTATGGTTGGTTTATTACGTTTATTACCTATAAATGGTTTTAGATATGAAGGATGATAACTGAGGGGGCCTCCTATGACTTGACAAACCACCATGTTGGGAAGTAGATCACACTCTGGCAGTGTCTGATTTTGGGTTGCTAGAATGGTTCGTGCTGGATGCGCGGCTACAAAAAGAGTCAACTTGATAAATCAGGATGCTGGCTCATCTTGAGATTCCCAGGTGTGACAAAGATTTCCACTAGGCTGCACATGACATTACATTCTGGTAACCGATCCCTTGGAAGCCAAAAATCTTCAACCAGTATGCTTATTTTCTTGGAAAAGAATGGCCGTCGTCACTCAGCATTGCCAACACCTGGAGAGTGGTCCAATAGTTTCCCAACAAAGTCCTACTGGAGACTTGTGATGGTGAGGGGGCGAGAACACATGGCAATCTATGTCAATCTCAACCCACACGGCTGTCCCTAGATCTGGGGATCAAATTTCAACCAAGCCACAAGGGTGTCATTGACTGACATGGTTTTCATGACAACCTATTGGCTTGCTAAGCACTGCCCAATGGTTGATGGTGCTGATCAAGCTAATAGGTTGATACACTACCTAATGGATCCTATTGGC
Organism: Symbiodinium kawagutii; assembly: GCA_009767595.1. NCBI lineage: Eukaryota > Dinophyceae > Suessiales > Symbiodiniaceae > Symbiodinium > Symbiodinium kawagutii. Next base: position 320,801 of record VSDK01011352.1, on the reverse strand, counting down.
TTGTTAAGCACTACCCAAGGAGTTGTGAATGGTTGATACATTTTGATGGGGCTACATTTCTGGTTGGTGGTTGAACCACCCCTATGAAAAATATGCTCGTCAACCAACCAATTCTTAATAACCACTAGGGAAAACAATCAAAATGTGACTGAAACCACCAACCAGTAGCTGTTTAACCTGTTTAACCACTATTGTTGCGGGTATTGTCCCCTCTTATTAACCATCATTGGTTATAACCACCAACGAGTATAACCAACCAGCCAGATATGTGCTGATCAACAGCCCTTGGCCCTGCCCTCACCTGCGGTAACCCAGTCACGCTCTTTGGCGCCATTGAAACGGCCCCTTCGCCAGGACCAGCCTGGGGCGTGCTGGTAGCCTATCCGATGATGAAGGATGGTTCATGATGGTCAGTGATAAACTGATGGTTAGATGTGGTTAATAGATGTTAATGATGGTTCATTGATGATAAACTGATGGCTAAATGTGATGTGCTTTAATAGATGTTAATGGTATGTCAATGCCTGTTGATCAACTGGTGATGATGGTCATGGTGGTTCACGGTCAATAGCTGATGCGTAATTACGTACTAATTGATAGGAAGCGAGCTAATACTACGTAGCAGGTATTGGTACGAAGTAGAAAGTAGAGATGTTTCAGTGCAACCTGTGCACAGGCTGACAAACAAAGCAATTCCAAGGCAAGCTCTGGAAAGATTGAAGATTCTACTGAACATTTTCAAATCTGCCCCCCGGAATGTTCAATATTTCAACATATGGGTGCTTCTCAAATTAGTGGCTAGAATCAACCATTGATCGTCTCAACGACTGGATACTATTCAAAGGCTACTTCTTGACATTTCACAATATGGCTGTTTTCCCATCATTAACAATATAATTCACCATCGTTTTTCCCATCATTCACCATTGTTTTTCCATGTTTTTCCCATGTTTTCCCTACTATTGCTTGGTTAACCTTGACCCAGCACCATCTCTGACCTAACATTTTCCCCTCCTCGATCCACGCCTCGGGCTGGCGACCCCACCGGGACCCACCCCGGGCTCCCCAACATTGCCAGAGGATCAGCGTTGCGACCAAGGCAGCACCCAGCTGCAACGCAGCATCCGAGAAGCCCAAGCCCTGCGCCGTCCCAGCGCAGCACCAAAAATGCTGGTTTCTCAATATGGCCATGGGTCAAGATTGACCAACCAATGGCTGGTTATAATGGACAATAATAGGGGATGATACAGTAACTAGAAACTATAGGGGATATACCAGCTATATATGGCGAGCTGGGTCAATATTAACCAACCAAGTTTATAGGGGATAATAGCCAACAATAGTAATAGTAGGGACAATAATGGTTGATGAGCTGGGGACCTGGGGGACTAAGGGTTTTGACCCGTTGCCATATAGGGAACCCGAGGGAATCCCCAGAGTTTTATGGTTGGTTTATGGCTGTAAATGATTAAACAAGGATGACTTGGGGGGTCCTCTATTTTGAGAAACCAACCAAATGATCAGTTCTTGTAGGTCCTGAATCAAAGAGGTCACATTCATATGAGTATCATTCGTATGATATTCACATATCTTAAACTTCCATTCAGTTCTTCCAGCCTTTCCAAAGTAGGTAGCAGGTAGATAGCGAAGTTGGTTAAACTATGCTAAACTTATCTTATCTCGTTCCATTGGCGCAGAAAAAAGTGGAATGGATGTGCACACTGACATGGAGCCAAAGTGCAAGGAGCACCCACTGATCTTAGGATAGACCCCGATCCAAAAGTGCTTCGTCCAGTTACGCAGCGGTTGATCAACTCGCTTCAGTCACAACTTCTAGCTACCGTAGCTTGCCTAGGGACAACCAGCTTGTATGTCCGGGAAGCACACATGGTGGATTCTGTTGTGAAAGTTGTCCGATTTCGATCAATAAACCCCTCCCCGCAACTGTGCATCATCCCATTTCTGACATTGCTGTGTACAAACGACGCCATGCCCCGCAGATGTATCGAGGATTTTGATCCTGGACTCTGGACTTGTTCAATCATTTTAAATCATTTTCATACATTTTCGGGATGTTCAGTGCCTGGGGTGGCAAGGAGCCCATGTCAAGTCGTGGGGAACCCTTCACCCGCCTGATCAGCCTCCATGCTCTGCCGCAGAGCTGTGGAGCAACGGCTGCGCCAAACCGGAAGGGGATTTCGGGGTCCTGTGAGTTGCGGTGTCCCGTCTCCGCTTCCGCTGATGCGAGTTGTGGAATCCTACGACCGAAGTCTAGCCACTGTGCAGCGAACCTCCGAAGTCTCCCGATGAAAATGGTCATCTTTCAGCCAGCGGGATTCCCCAACGAGGGATGTCGAGGATGCTGGCGTGGACCGACCGGTAAACCCCTGTGAGCTGCAGTTGGTGACCTCCGTCACCTTCAACGATGGACCTGTATGAATGGTTGAGGTTTGCATTATGCCAGATCAAACATTGTTGGCATCATCAAATTCTTGATTACGACTGCAGATTACCGTTACTCCCTATCTACGAGCAACAAACCGACCTCATGAACCTGTATGAACCATGACAAAATTTCGTGACTTGTGAACTTATGGTTTGTTCAGCAGCAACATACTACAGGGCTTGCTGGCACCATGCCGAAGTTTGGAGCACTACAGGGTGAATGTTCCAAGATTCGACACCACGCACATGACATTACTACCAATTTGGTTAAGGCACTCCTGGTAGCTCCAACTGGCTCCCCGAAGGGTAGAGCGGGATACCCCTGGCTCTTTGGCTCCCTCCTAGCCGACAGCCAGCATTAAACATCCAAACGAACTTGTGGATTGCTTGCGATATGTCTGTATGTGCCAAAGTAGTGGTACCAAATCATGATAGCAATGTCGTATGTCCCCAAAGTAGTAGTATGTATACCAATGGTTTTCTGGTAAAATCATGATTTTTTGGTGGGGCCCATTGGTTCCCACATGGCTTGGCACATGTGAAATTGTTGAGTGAGAGACTCTGCGCCTCAGGATCCGGAGCCATGGAACGAATAGATTACATCAACGCTTCCGATCGCGAGGCAATTCCTGATAGCCGGAAATAGATTTAGATAGCAGTAGGTTTCCATGGGTCACGGGTTGTGGATCACAATTGGCTCGAACGGGCGACAGCGATATCTTGCATGCGAATGAACATGACATCATGTTTATATAACAATGCCACCTCTCAGATATGTCTAATGTGGTGGAATCTCATGAAAACGTGGCCCAAGAGTGGGATTTGTATAAACATGCAGCCGTTCAAGGATTTCCTGGCAACGTGCATGCATCATCAAGTTCAACCAGTGCATTGTGTTCATCATTGTTTGTCTGGGTGGTTCCACATTTGGTGGTTTCTCAATATAGGGAACCCGAAAAAAAATGGTTTATTGTCAAAATGCATTGTATTGGATGACAACTGGGGGTATCGGTATACCCCTATTTCCAGCAACACATCCAGGTATTCCAGGCCATTTTTTACGCTGTCGATTGAGGGCACTGCTTGTGCCAATGTTCGGCACCAAGCAAGTTCAGCGAATCAATTCAATTCAGTACCTTAGTGAAACGTCCCAGTCTGACAGTGGGTTCCAGCGAGGTCATGCTGATCCATCAATGCTGCGATGTATTGACGGGTGTCTTTTTTTTTCTCCCGGGGTTGTTTTGGTAGTGGAGCATCCAAAATAAATGCAAATGTCATTCAACATTTTTTGGAAGCTCCACTACAAAAACATGATAGTTATCTACTCCAACTACCGTCAATAAAATTACTATGATAGTAAATAGTAATATTAGTAATAGTCAATCCATTGTACTCCAACATAATAGTAGATAGTTACAACTCCCATTCTACTCCAACTTAATAGTAAATCCATTGTTTTGTCGGATGTGTTTACTATGATCGGCACCACATTATTCTGCATGCTCAAAACGGGCTGGAGAAATGTCGTGCTCTTCATGCGGCGGCTGAAACCATTCACCAGTGTGGTGGCAAGATTTATTACAGAACAGTCATTGCCGGTACTTGATTTTCTGGCCACCAAATGTAATAGAAGAAATGCCCATAATTGTGGTGGCCACCAGTAAATGCATTGAAATCAACTTTGATGGGGAATGAGTACTCTGAACAATGAATAGTTACTGGTTTTGAATCCGGCATCCAAATAGGTTCTGGCCAAGTGAGAGTCATCAAACTTGCCATCCAAAGGACTGTTTCAATTCAGCCTGCTTCACTTCAGTTGGGACTCACATCTGTTTGATTTAATTGCAGCTTGGAGGCGCTAAGCCAGCCGCTAGCCAGGCACCCCCAATTAGCGTCCAGTTCGTGAAAATACGCAAGCGGCCCCTCAAGAAAGCAAATTTGATTTTCTTATTATGTTTGTACATGCATTTATGAAAGATATGGAAGTGTGTGTGCTCAATGCATCCTGACTACTACGAACTGGACATATGCAGGCTATGCATTGCTTTGCAATGGCACAGCGCTTTAATTAAGTGCTGTCGATGCTGCTTTCCAAGGATCTCAGGCCAATGGTAAAGTCAGTGACTTAAGCGAATTAGTACAATTTGGTGTCCCTTCCGTGATCCCCTCCCTACCAACAAACCAACCAACCCAATCCAATCAAGTAACCAAGAGACCAACCAATCTTAAAGCCGACCCAACAACTGCAAACCATCCTTTAACATCCTTTAACCATCTTTGACCATCCTTAACCCATGTGTTTGACAGGTGAAGGTCCCCAACATAATGGAAGTGAGATGCTTGAGGGTGGAAACCCAAAAGGTGCATCCTGAGGCCATGTCACTGCCTTTCTGACAGCCAGCTCTGCCCAGTTCTACCCAGTTCTGAGTTCCGCCCATGCACTTGGAGCCCACCCAACGTGTTGCGCCTCTAGCTGAAGCTGCTGAGCATTCAAACAACGCTATGCACCCCTGTCAAAGCATTGCCCAACTCTACTGGTTCTTCGAAATTGATCATTCCCAGTTGAATTGAAGGGTTCCCCTGCATCAAAAAAAAAATGTGCCAAGCAGCACGAAATAACCTGACAGCAACCAACCAACTGCCCAACCAACCAACCGCCCAACCAGTGGTGTTGCAAGTCGTACAACGCCACCAACCAATGGCCTGCAACAGCACCGAAACGTCGCAACAGCGGCGCCCATGTCCCTGGGCTCAGCCAGTGGTCGTTTGCTCCTTCATGGACAAAGCCAGCTGAAGAGGCCTGGGAGATCATCAGAGCCACAGGGTCATCCAGAAATGATGGCCTTGCGGTCACGCCATAGGGAGCTCCCAAGTTATGGTTGGTTTGTTACATTTTGTTACTATAGATGGTTGGTAAACTGGATGATTTGGGAGTTGTTTGTCTCGGATGTTTCTTTGGGGTTACCACAGGGTTACCATCCACAGGGTTGTTTTCGGCTCTTTTTAGTCTGGGAAATCCACCATTTGTTTGTTGGCCAGACTGTTCTATCTATTTACATCTACTGTACATGCATTTCTGATATCACATGAGTATATTGTGCGTGTTTTTGTACGCATCCACCGGTTGACTTGACTCTTTTTTGACGTGTCCAAAAATAACAGGACCCCAACAACCATCCCATAAAATGATCCAACCCTCATCCCTGTAGAGACTTGTATCCTCATGCATCTCAAAAAAATACGATATAACTTGATACAACTTGTGCATCTTTTTGTTCTTTAGTTCTATCCTGAGTACAAAACCCTTGTGCAAGTAGCTGGTTGGCAATAAAGTAGATAGGAGTTGCCGTCACCAACAGTTGATCATTAACCGTACCATTTTACAATCATGGCAAATACATGGAAATACCCGGAAGAATGACGGCGATCAAATGTGATCAATATATAATTGGTTGATAACCGTTAATGATTTTAACCCCTTGTAACAGCAACCATCCCGACAGCAGAGCCATGGTTGAGCCCCTCGGAACTACCAGGCGAATCAAATCACTGTGAGCACTGAGACTGGATCAGCGAGCCATTTTTTCGTTCCAGCACTTGGTGCCAATCAAAACAGAGTGGCTTCCCCATGAGTAAATTGCAGATACTCTCCAAGCCAGAGACTATGGCAAAGTTGAACAAGCCACCATCATGTGTGTAAATACAAGTATGTATACTGCATAAGTATCATATGTATTAATGTAAATCAATATGTAAGCAAATCTCTATATAGTCACATATATATATGTACATATATGTGCCAATTCTTGATGTATAGAAGTTGTGTAGGTCTTGCAAACTATATCATATATTGATATGTTTCATGTACATCAACAAATACAGATGTATGGTGGTTTCTCAGAATAGGGGTACCCCCAAATCATCCCATATTGATAAACCAGCCATTTCTTTAGGGTTGTTTACTCAGAACCACGTATAATTATAATTATATATATATAATTACTATACAACCTTAATCAAGCAAGTATAGCCTACCATCTGTACCATCTATAGTATCTACTGGCAACAATAGTACTGTCAGAAATCCTATACTTATAATATCTTATAATGATATCAGTCTCTACCAATTGCATTACACGCTTTTATCTTACTATATCATTACAATATTCTTATAAAGATATCCTACTTATAATTTATAATATTTTTTTTGTAATTCGCACGTCTACTCTGCAGTTCTATCCACAGCCGCTTGCCGCGAGATGTGAAAACGAAGCCGAGCCACTGCTGCTGACGGCGCTCCACGACTTCCTTCCTGAGCGCCACGGGAACGACGGGGCGAACTCGACGAACCACGAGGGAATCCATGCAGATCCAGGGTGGAAATGGTCATAGAGTGGTTGTGAAGGTAGTTTGTAGTGATGGTTCATGATGATTGCTGGTGTTCAATGGTGGTTCATGATGGTATTGATGGTTGGTAGTTAATTTTGATGAATGATGGTTGGTATCTTTGAATCGGGTGGTTCTGAAGCACCATTAAGAGAATCGTGTGGTTGTTAATGGGTGGTTAACCATCATGAACCATGTCCCGTGTCAAAACCGTGATCCAAACTGTGCTTTTGCAGCTGCCTGATGTTCTTCAGCAGTTGGTGAACAACTATCGTGCTGAATGGAACCTAGGAGCACCATACAGTCGCGATGATTAAAAGGGTACCATTTCTCGACGGGACCATAAATGGACACTCCCGTATTCACTAGATTGTCACTGAGAAAGGTTGTAATCTACAATGTATGATATATACAGGTTTTTGATCTTTAATGATTCCGACTGTTACAAACCATCTATCACTCAGACATTACATCATGATAATCACTGTTGGTATAAAAGTTCTTCTTCATAATCTTGGTTAGAGCCATCTACGTACCAATCTGGTAACTGTCCATATCCACATCGAACTGTTTGTCTAACTATTTAATATGTTCACCAAATTGCTATTTACAGTGGTGGTAATTTATCTGGTAACATCTGGGTACCAGCTATATAAGCGTATAATGTGTATCCACATTTGGTGGTTTCTCAAAATGGGGTTCCCCCAAATCATGCCATATCAGTCATTTGTGGTAAGAATCCAACCATTTTGGGGGGCCATATACCCTTTACCCTGGTTCTCGGATTCTCAACCATTATTTTCCCTGTTGGTGATTATCCCCCATTAGTATCCATTAGTATCCATTGGTCGGTTGGTTAACTGCTTGACCCATAGCCGTATCTAAGCATCATCATTCACCATATCCAACTATCATGGAGTTACCATATCCATATCTTCACCATAGTTGTTATCCCCCTATGAATCATTAAAGCAGCTAGTTATTGATGGTTCAAATGACCCGCAACCAGAATCCAACCAGAATCATATCCAACCAGAATCATTTGAACCATCAGAATTCATGGTTAGGTTTGGGGGCCATATGCGACCATAATCATTCACCATATCCAACAGGTGGGTTGGTTGGTCCCATCGCCATCACTGGGAGCCCCGGGCCACAGCTCGCGCTCGTGCTTCACGCGCTCCAACTGAGACTCGATGTGCCTGCTGCGGTCACCCCTGGGTGACATTTGGTCCGAGCAAAAGTAAATGAATGATGATTGATGATGGTTGGGTTGATGATGGTATGGTTGATGATGATTGATGATGGTTGATGATGGTTGATGATGGTTGATGATGGTTGATGATGATTGATGATAGTTACATAGTTCATGGTTTGTTGATGCTTGATTGATATTGATGGTTTATTGATGGTCTATTCCTGCTTCATTGATGGTTCATTGAAGGTTTGTTAGTGGTCAGTAGATGGCCAATGAATGCTTTGTTGATCGATTTTCGTGCTTAATAGTGGTTTCATAGCTTGATCACTCTTGGAAATGAGCTGATGCAAACACACAGTGGGACTGTAACAAGCTTCATGAGTCCTCACAGCACAGGATCTCCCTCAGAGTCTTCATATGGTCGGTCTACGTTCAGGGAAATTTCATCACATACTGCTCTGAGGCAAACAAGTTTTGGGAAATAGTGATACAGTGCAGACACATAACAACGAAACCCACCAAGCAATCACGTACTCAACTCTATGATTTCCAATCCTTGATGATTCGACTTTGCTGTGCATGGCCTTTGAAGGCTGATTGTTCCAGGGTTCTTCATGCTGGGATGCGAGGCAGGACCGAGCCCATCGAAATGCTTCAAATGCACAGCCTGCACTTCACGTAATGCTCCTGCCAGGTGGGCCTGGTCTCAAGTGGGTTCAGATTCGCCATTTCACTAGAGTTATGTCTGCCCTTTCAGTGGTACTTACCCTAGTTATAGGGTCAACTCTATGACAAGCTTGGCCACCTGGCGGCTGAGCCACGGTTTTGGGAGGCCGACAAAGCTGGCCCCCGAAGGTACCCAGCTTCGCAGCCAGCTTTCACAGCCGAGCCGCTGCTGAGAAATCTGCAACAAGCGCAACACGCTGTGATCTGCCTGGCGGGGTGCCAGCTCGTGCAACGAAGACGTGTTGAATTGCGAACAAAAACACATGGCACATCAAAATGGCAAACCATCGCGGCAAATCATGGGGAATGCGCATATGTTTGCATGTGAAAATCATGCATATATAATATGTGGTGTTGCTATATAATATGTATATCTGCCTATCGAGAGCAACCATGGCTATCAATGATAGGAAGGAACTGGCAACTGAGGTTGGTCACAGGCCGTCAGTGATTCAATGCCACTCTCTCTCTCTCTCTCTCGTAAAGCCAAACTCAATAAATACCAGCAAATTTAGTGTGGCAGTGTGGCATCGATGCGGACGAAAAAAGTAAGTGTTTGGTTTCAATGGATGGCAGCATTCACATCAGAAGAACACGGAATACCTCTGTCTGTGCATGCTAAGTGTGCAGTAAAGAGAACCGTTTGTCCAGGCAAGACCATCCAAACAGCGCCCGTATGATGCTAACAACACGCAAGGACCCACGTAGAGGCAACAACAGCAGCAACAAAACGAATCCATGAAGAAAAAAACACCACAACCACAACAACAACGAACAACCAACCAGTACAACAAGACAGCAAAATCAACAGCAACACTCTACTGCGGCGAGAAAAGAATATCGAAAATTAATTCCCCAAGTTGGTAAAGTCATAGCTGGTTGAATATCTGAACAGTTGGCCCGAGAATCGAACTCAACCGGCTATGATTCTGTGCTGATTGATCTCGGTGCTGAACTGTTGATCTGCCACTGGCGAAAAATGGATTGCTTGATGGGACTATATAGCTACATAAGACCCCCTGGGTAGAAGCAGCAGTTGCAATGGTTGTTGTGGGATTTGAGGGGTACCTGAAAACTGAGTACTGAGTTGATTGACAGCAGCTACAGGATACACCGTCAAGTCTTGCATCAACTTCTGGGACTAGACGATCGTTTAGTGCTGAAACAACTAAGTTTGTTCATCTGGTGCGGACTTTTGGGAGGACAAAAGCTCGTGAACAGAATGATATACGAATCTTGTTCTGCTTTGTTATATCCACGTGCATGTGAATTACAGAGACAAATATGTGAAGCAATGAATCTACATGTGTACACTCTATCACATCCAAGCGCAATTGCACATGCACATACATGTGCATACATGTGCATCTCAACATACATATTCATATATACAAATATACATAAGCTGATTATATAAGTATACATACAACAAGTTGACATACGTTGACATCAATTTCTCAATATCTTGTAATCCTACGATCATCGACCCGAGGGCGGCCTTGACACCACCCCCTGTCCTGTGCTGCCCAGGCCAAGGAGACCGGAACCTCCCCCCAGGTCCGGGTCACCTTCTTCGCCACCATGTCCAAGATGTTGCGGAAGCGCTGGGAGCAACGCTGGCGCCAGGCTTTGTCCACACGGAAGGACATGTTCTCAGCACACTCCTGGCATTTCCACACCCGGGTGGGTCGGCGTTACGGCGTGGGGCGGTGTTGGTGAGGCTGGTGGTAGGTCACTGTAGATGGTTAGTATAGATGAGAAATGCTTCGAAAATGGTGGGTATGTGGTTGATGATGCTTAGTAGGTAGATTGGTTGAGCTTGTAATATTTTCACATGTTCAAGTGAATATGTGGTTGATGATGGGATAGCAACGGGAATACCATCTATCCATCACATGGCTGATTTTGGTTGGTACATGGCTAGTGTATTTGCTGTTGATAGAAAACCAGATGGTTGGTATTTTTACTATATTGTTCATGACGGTTAAGGCTAGGTGGCTCGTTGGGTTTATGATGATTGATAATGGCTGATACTGTGGGATGACAACCAACCAAGAAACAATAGCCAGCTCTCGATGATGAATCATGGTTGATGTGTAGTGCATAACCATTCTTGGCTAATAAGCACTATACAAGTTAGAAGTAATTACAAGAAGTGATCATTATGGCTCAGACAAGCCAACGGTCATATAACAATAGGGCAGAGCAAGAACCTACCCCCATTGGTCACCGCTGGTCATTGAAGCTCCCTGGGGGATTGGCAATGGTTCGAGGTAACAGCGAGCGGCAGCCTCTAACAACCACTGTGTTACCATAGCTGCGACTGGGGTTGTTGGAGGCTGTTTGAGGCTGTTTGAGGCTGTAGGAAACATCTGTTGGGATAAAGCTTTGAAACAAAAAAATCATAGCTGCTTGGGGTGTAACAGCAAATGAGCAAAGATACAAAATACTCAAAATACGAAATCAATTAGTAATCACGCTGCCTGTATTGGTTGCGAAGTCTGAAGTGCGCGAGATAACCAAGGGGGGATGGTAGGTTTATGTAGCCCCGGCCGATGTCAGAAAGTGCGTTTATGTCCAAGGAGTCTTTTGAAAATCTGCAATTGCACTCTCGACAAAAGGGCAACGCCCTATTTTTGATCATGGTCGACTCACACCTGGTGTTCTTTGGGCTTGTTCCCAGAGTCTCGTTCCGCTGCCGGTGGACCAGTGCAACAAACCTAAGCCTGCTAACAATCAATTGTTGCTGATTGTGTGTCCCAGAACTGTTCACCATCAAGAAAAACAGTTCAACCATAAACAACTCTGAAAACTCATGAATCAACCATCAACTAAGCATTGGTTAGACCTCAACAATCTATCAACCATGATTTAACCAGAACTAATTCACCGTCAACCGACCACCTACCAACCATTGACAAACCATCTCTACCAACCATCAACCCAACCATCAAGCACCCATCAACACCAACTATCAACCCTACCATTTGCTTCTAAGGGCACTTCTAGTAGCTCTAAATCGCTCCCTCCCAACACCAACCAACCAACCAATGAACCAACCATCCATCATCAACCAACCATCCTGGCAGCTCTAAATCACCAACCATTCACCAACCACTAACCAACCATCAACCAACCTGGATAACCAACCATTAACCAACCAACCAACCACGAACCATTAACCATGAAACCATTAACCCAACCATTAGCCAAATCATCAACCAACCATCAACCTGGATAACCAACCTGGTTAACCAACCAACCAAGAATTCACCAACCAATCATCAACCAACCAAGAATTCACCAACCAACCAGTCATGGATGGTATATCCCTACTATTGTTGCTTACTTAGGCTTATTAACCAACCAACCAACCAACCAACCAACCAACCAACCAATGCTTCCCCGCTTCCCGCTTCCCGCGCACCTCCCAGCCCAGGAGTTCCACATCGGCTTCGCCCTGATCGGCACCTGGCTAGCGCGATGGACAGTGCCGGGTGGTGGGTGGGGTGGAACCACGCCTGGGGGGGCCAGCCAGCAGGGATGGCTAAGGATGGCCGAAATGGATGGTTAATGATGATTAATCATGCTTAATGATGGTTAATGAATGTTAATGATGATGATTAATCATGGTTCATGATGGTTAAGGATGATTGTTTGATGATCAAATGTTTTTGGGTGGTGAAATGGATGATTTCATGCCAGTGTATGATGGTTAATGGATGATGGTAGATGATCGTTGAGATGCTCACTGATGTTTTGAACAATTCCAAATAGCTAAATGAGGGTGGTTGACGGTGGGTAGTTGATGGTTTAATGATGGTTAGCAATTGTGAACGGCCATCAAAAGGGCTCCTATGACCACCAAATGAGTCTGGGCCATCAGTTGATTTGTAGTCAAGGGTTAGTCCATGGCTCATTGACGAAATCTAATGGATGATTCATACTTGATCAATGTGTCCCACGAGTGGTCAGGGAGTATCAAACAATAGCAACAAGGGGGATATACCCACGATTATACCTCCAAAATGTACCCTTAGCATTCAATTCCTGGAAATTAAAAACAACAGCACAAGGGACAAATCTGGTGGTTTCTCAAAATTTAAAATAGGGAACCCCCTAAATGACCCTTTACATTAATAAACCAACCATAACTTGGGGGTATGGCTTGAGAAACCATCATATCTACAGCTGTATCTACCCCTAATCAAGTTTTCTGCTGGTTCAGGGGATGATTTCGTTGGCTTGTTGTTTCGATGCCAGGGCCTGTAGTTTGAGCCATAACCTTCAGGTGTAAGCTGTGGCGAGTTGAAAGCACCAAGATGAACCCGGATCAATTGGGCGATTTGGTGGTTTATCAAAATAAGGCAACTCACACATGGATGGTTTATGAATGTAAGTAATTCAGAAAGAATGATTAAGTACCCCTATCTTCAGAAAGCACGGTTTGACTAGCAGTGACTAACATGGAATAGATCCCTCGCGTGGGATGGAACCACTAGTTGCCATCGGTCACAGGCATGGCTTTCCAACGTTCACAGATTTCACAGGTATCCTCAAGCTTTCACCACAATCGATAGCGTTTTGATCATGGCATCCGCTTTTCTGCAACCGAACTGGCATGTCACCCTCGGTCCCTTGACGATGGTATGTTCCAAATCTGAGATGTTGCATGCTCAATGATGCTAGGTCCTGCCCCCATAAATCTCAAACCCTTGGGATCCACTGTGGATACCTTTCTGGCAATCTCCCACGCATCTCCCATTCCATGACTGGTGATAGCCAACTGCCAGCGCCTTCAGCATCATCGAACTTGGGACCAGGGAAGACGCCCACCACTTGTGCAAACTTCACCACGCCCTGAGTTGCAAGACAGGTTCAGCGGTTCCCTTGACCCCAAACGAACACCTCCACATAGGGGCCCTGCCCCACAAGTTCACAGCTTTCGCATGCTTTGATTGGAGGCAAGGAAGTCACGCAACCATTGCTGGTGTGAATAAACATGTCTACACGAGACCAAGAAAACTGTCATCACTGGTGCGAATTGCTGGGAAGCGCTGCACATAAAAGGCAACCACTCAAGGGAACCGGCATCCAAAAAAGAGATTTCGCCAATTCATGTGTACATGTCCAAAAGTATCTAATGTCCTCACATATGATACGTTCAAATCATTGTGACTATACTACTTATGTGGCTATGGGTCAATATTAACCAACCATAATGGGGGATATTAACCAACAATATCAACCAACCATGGATAGTCCTGGTCGGCAACTTGGTCCCGCACACGAGTGAGGGCTGCCGTGCAGTGCTTCAAGTCTTCGAATGCCTTCTCGTTGACCTATTTTCAGTGGCACGGCAGATGTTGGTCAATGGATGTCAACGGGGGTCAGCAACCAACCAATCATCAACAACGGGGGTCAACAACCAACCAATCATCAACTAGTTGTGGTCCATATGGTTGAATGGATGTCAATGGTCAATGGGGGTCAACAACCAACCAATAATCGACTAGTTATGGTCCCTTTGGTTGCTGCTTCATGAACCAAGTATGACATGACTGGTACTGTTAGGAATCAACAAGAAAAGGAACAGTTTGATGTGGGTATGATGTGGGTCCAACCACCCTCATTTGTATAGGAGTTCAAAGAAAAACACATCAAAAAAAGGGTTGAACTTCCACATCAATCTGTCAGTTCCACTCTACCAGTGACTGAACTCTGGCCACCATCCTGCAACTTAGCAGCTGGTGGAAGATGTTTCTGTTGCGTACCGCTGCAATAGTGAGTCACAGCACATTTTGTCAGCCGTGCATTCACCGTCGCATGTGCTTCTGTATGAATTGAATAAGTTTGATGGTTAATTTTATGCTTATGGTTTAACTTTCGGCCTTCAAAGATGGACGCACACCGGTCAGTATCCTCTGGATGCTTCACCCGCGTACACTCGGTGCTTCTCTTGGTTTCCCTTCCAAATACAGTAGGGGTAATCAATTGCGCAAACGGAAATCTCTGTTTCTCTGGATACTAGTCTACCACGGACGGTGCCGAGTACTACCTCAGAAGTGCAGGTGCTAGCCTGGTCCACGTATAAAAACACAATGGAACCACAACCCCAACAATCTGCTGATTTCCCCAGGGTTCCTCTGAAGAAATTGATGATTTTCCATTGCCAGGTTAGTTCACCAAAGGGCAATGGTATCTTCAGCTTTTCCTCGCCATGTCATTGATCTTCTCAACTGCATGGATGGTGAACGCAACACCTCTCTCTAGTGGCTGAACCTCGGCGTATCAGACCGTGTCAAATGCGGAACGAGGTCCCAAGGCATCAACGAATGGGTTCACCGTAGCCATTCAGCGTTCACCTTTGGACCTTGGCAGCTCCCATGGCTCCCAGCAACCCAGCGCTGGCGCCTTGGTATCCAATACGTCGTGCACTGCATCCATTTGGGCCTTCCAATTCTGCTCGTCCATGTTGCGCTGCTTCTCCTGGCGCGAAGGGGATGGTCCAGCTGAAAGTTCACCGTTGGCCAACCGGTTCAGCTGGTGTAACATGCCAAACATGAGCAGAAGACATGTTCAAAGAACCATACTTCTCGGTGGTTGAGAAGTGGCAACCATTCCTTTCTATAGCTGTATATGTTGACCAGCGTTAACCAACAACCGACTTCATCAAGACCTGCTTGCCGGTCGGTGGTGGTCTTATGATAGAGACGTATGGAGATCATCCTCACCCACAATGTCCAACAAATCATAAACCATCGTAAGCAAATTTAGGAAGTTATCAAATCTATCCAGTTCTTTCCAACTGTATAGATCAAATATAGATCATATACCAATCTTTCCCATTCTACCCATGTAGATTCTTCAACTCCAGACTTTCCATCGCTTTTTGAGACCCAAAAAACATCGCCACGTTCCCGGAGCCGCGCTGCCACGGTCCATCTTACGCACGGCATCACTGTTCTTCTGGATGTCCACCTTGCACGCCAGCTACCAGCTGAGTTACAGGGTGGGGTGCTCCCCTGGCTGGTTTACAATGGGCTAAGTGATGTGAAGTCTAGTGTGATTAACTGATTAACAAGGCTGAGTACAAGCAAATGAGCACACAGAATGGTGACAAGGTGCTTTAAAGATTGATATTGGTTCATATTGGTGATGCTTACACTTACAACATCTTACAACTTACAACCACTTTAACTAGCTATAGCTCAAGATGACTAGTTGTGGCCATCAATCACCATTGAAGTAAATTGAAATATGGAGCAATGTATGAAACATGCTTAATGATGCTTATTGATGCTCGTTGATGCTCATTGTTGCCTGATGCGACCCAGTTATGACTAGTTGCTTTTATCAATAAGCACTTGATACACTGGAACACAGCCATTAAAAACATGCTTCATTCATGGTGCTTTTCCGATGCTTGATGATGCCAAATGCGATGCTTAATTATGGCTAACAGTGGTGTTAATTCATGCTTAATGAACACGCTGGCAAATGATGGTCTTTCTGATGCTTCATGATAATCTTTCTGATGCTTGCCGATGCTTGATGATGCTTAATAATGGTTAATCAATATGGCCTCACGCATATTGATTTACCATTATTAATTAATGATAATAATAGTGATGGTTACTAATCATCATCACTAATGGTTGATAATGGTTAATGATAGTGATGGTTACTGTACGCACTCAACCACTCAGCTGATGGCCCATGTCCCCGCCTCATGGGATGCGCTCTTCACTGTGAGGCCATTGACCTCCTCACGAAGCTTCAAGATGTCCTGGGCAGCGCTCAGGTGGAGAAGGATTCCTTGAAGATGCCCACAGGTTGCTTGTTACATCTAGAAATATGTAATCTTGATCTAGAGCAACTGTAAATCATGATAGTTTATATAGACTGCCGGTTGAATGAGCTGAGTCAATCCCACAAAAACAATGATCGTAGTGATTTATTACAACACAATGAAGCATTTTATTCGTGCGTACGCCTGGCACCTTTGCAAAAAAACACTCGAGCAATGCCTCAATTGAAGTCACATTTCTCAATGCAAAGAATCAACAAAAGTACATGATTGAGTGACTGACCGCCGAGAAGTGATGAACCAAAGCAGTTTCAAGAACAATAGCTTCCCGCGTGTGAGAGGCAGAGATCTTTCGTTTTGAACCCAAGCTTTTCCTCTGCCAAATGCAGTCTCGGAAGGAGTCTGGCCACTCCAAGTCTATCCGACCAAGTTTCATTCAAAGGTCATTTTTGGCTGAATGCCAATTTGACAATCCCCCATCACTACAAGGTGATTTCCTGATGCTACTGTGGGACGGCCCAAGAGAACACTGGGTCAATCAAACGTAGGAGGACTTGAAAGATTGGGTACCAAGATGTACCAAGACTTTTTGAAGGCAGTATCATTTAGTACTTGTAGGTAATTTTATTAGTATATCATCAGTGGACAATGGGATCAATGTCGGATGGTTTCTCAATGTTTCTCAAATGTCAACAGTACATTTATAACTTCGATACCACAATTTCAGGATTCACTTGCCCACCAACCTGAAACGTGGGAACTGCTGGAACCATCTGGCTGTGGGTCAAACCCCACCTCCAAGTGGACCAACTTTCACGCAAGCCATCGTGAAATCATTCAAGTATAGCTCACCATCGTCAACAATGAACGCACATGTGGGTCAATTGGTATTCCAAATTTGTTGGGACTACATCTGAACTCAGCCCAGGGTACTCAACTCTGCACAAGCGGTTCAAAATTTGTTGGGATTACATTGAGCAATTCAGAGTCGTCTACCGGTTTCACCGCGACATATGCAGCCCAGATGCGCGCTTGTGTTCTCCCAAGCCACCCTGTACACCGCTCATGCGCCTGGAGCAAGGAGTCAAATCAGGCGAGAAATCACAATGGTCGATCAATGTATCATTGAGTTCTGTCACTGGGACCAATAGCGGTTGTGGTCCTACTAGTACGAATTGATACCGGTTGACTTACCGTTGATTCTAGTTCATAGGGATGAAGATGGCTTAAGTATCCTTTGCGTGGTAAAATCATGGTGAATAGTGATTTACCATGTGATACACCCGAAAAAAAAAAAAGTAAACATATACCAACCCATGTGTGTTTACAATCACCATCAACCGACAGGTACCATACCATATGATCCCCACTTCAATCGATATCAGGTACTGAAATGAGTCGACAAACTAATTGGTTGCTCAAACCTAAAAAACACATCAAGCAGAGACATGGTGCCAAGATGTGCCAAGATGAGCCAAGATGTGCCAAGATGTGCCAAAATGTGCCGAGATGTGCCAATCCATGCTGATTCCTGCCATGGAAATTCCAAACGCTTGGTTTCTGGTCCCTGGCCACAGCCACCCCCGGTGCCGGCACCCCCGTGCCCGCCCTGGGCGTCCCCACAAATCCAGGGCGCCAAGACGACGAGAAGCTTCAGCGCTGCGCAACTCGGCCTGACCAGTCGTCGCCCGTGGAAAGATCTGCAATCGGAAGATGGGAATCTCCTAAATAAGGGGAGTTTATTGATGGTGGTTTGTAATAGGGCTAAAATATGGGCTAAGAAATACGGGTTAATAAGGGGGTCAATAATAGGTTTTAAATGATGGTGGTTAGTAGTAGGGTTAGTAGTAGGGTTACTATGAAGTTCATAGTGGTGATGAATAATGCTTAATTAAGAATGGTGAATTATATATTGGTTGCTTCATGGTTCAGAAGCGGGACAATTGAAGTCGGTGGGCTCGAATCTGAAGTTGATGGTAATTCAATGGGAAAATAACTTGATAATGATGATTGTCGTTGGTTCTTAAGAAAAAATGTTGAAGGGAGACGAGATACTCATCAATAATGATGGTCAAAGAATAGCTGGTTCTCAAGTGTTGTTCAAAAATAACTTGATCTCACTCGTCAATCACTATGGTTAAAATGGTTTATAGTTTATATCATCAACATAGTCAATAAGAGTTGCTTCAACCATGATCAATATTGTTGGTGGATGGTCAACAATGCGTTCATTATGACTCACAATGGTCGATTGACCAATCACTATTGTTCTTTACGTACTAAGCAATAATCATTGGTAATTGTGTTCAAACAACTGACTGATGGTTTATAACTATTCGCTATATACAATGGAATGGTTACAGTAAGAGTTCTTGATGTCAAACAGGGGTTCTTCACTCGCTCGCGAGCAGCAATCCCTTCGCCACTTCTGCTTTCGGGGTAGTTCTGAGGCTCACCAGTTCATGCTTACTACTGGTGCTACCGTGGGTATATCTGACAAGCGTGATGCACCGTCTAGATTCCAGTCATCAAGCATCATCAAGCTATCCAGTTGGAAACATCAAACTAACAGAGGATGAACAGTTGGACAATGGAGTCTCCACAGGTCTGCTAGCCTGCTTCCATTGACACATCCACCGTATCTTGCAAATGAAGAAGGGATATGCTTGTTAGCTTAGCAATTGGATGAGTCAAAGTTTGGACAATTGGCAAATACTCCAACCAGGTGGCTTTTTTCTGCTAATCTATGTTGAGGCTACGATAATTCTGCCATATCGTATGGTCCTGTCGCATGATTTTGATGCATTGTGATGTGTCAAAGAACCTCGAGGGACTGAGATGCGCACTCATTTTGGTGTGCAACCATATACGGTACACTGCGTCTTGAAGTACAAATTGAATGATACCTGGAACTGAGGCTCAACATTGGCTAATCTGTGCATGTGTTCTGGTGGCCTGCTGTTCGACTGCTCCAATCTTCTCAAAGGCTTCTTGCCTGCAGGGGACTGCTATGGGAGACCGTCGACAAACACCATCAATCTTTCTGTGCCCGGCTAGGACTGATTATTGACCGGCTCACCAGGATGTTTGTGATTCACCGCCAACATCTGAAACTGTAAGACCTTTAGGAGCGCCGCTCATGCTGGTGAGGGAATCATGGGATCATCATCAATAGATTAAAATCAATCAGAGATCCCACGGGCCAATCGCACCAATCAACAAATGTATGGGGCTTGGGTACCATCATACTGTGGGTATGCTTCAAAGATATGTTTTGGCTACCTGAGGGGCCATCTATATAATGACATCATTAGTGAGCAAAGAGTTGCTTTTGGAGATAAGATATAAGTTTGAGCCGTAGCAGCATCTCACGCTGTCATGGCCTTACCATCCCGACAGTAGAACCAGAGTGACTTCTCAACCACGTATCAATGACGATATGACCCAAAGCCATGACCTGTTACCAACACAACTAACCTTGCTAGTAGTTGCCGTAGGTTTTGAGCGTCAGGTTGAACCATCAACATATCAATGACCCTATGAGTCATAGCACATGATCCTTATGGTGCTTTCAACCAGTCAACTACGCTTGTGTCACTGGCGGCAACCAAGCTCATGAACACGCCTACCGTGTACACGGTGGGTCGGTCACAGTAAGTGCTCTAGTTGCAGAGTGTGACTAGTAGCAGTGGGAAATCCAAGCACAAGGGTTCAGTTTTGGCAGTCTTGCTTGTTGCAAGCAACCTCACTGCGCGATACCATCATGTCTGGACACACCCATATAACTGGCTCTGTGACATCAGAACCTCTTAGTCCTTGACTCAATTTTTGTGCTTTGCCAAGCCTCGCCCTCCCATACATGCCTACACATGTGCATTCGCTCACGTCCCTGCATACATACACAAGATACCATGACATCACATTGCATCACATTCAAACTGCACAGTAGTAGGATGTTTTACCTTGCATTGAATGGCATCAAAGACAGACTGTGTGTAGAGTATGTATAGGTACATGGCTAGGTCGTGGATACAAGGATACATTGTTGCACAAATGCGCAAATGCATGAAGTCGGTGATGCATGACATACCATACCAACCCAAACCGTATCAAAATACCTTACATGTATCATCAGACTTAAGGAAGTTAGACTACAATGCATAACATTTCACCTTACATTATTAGATATGATTAATTATTTAGGTAATATCCGGTATCATCGTACATGTATTTGTATTGACTTTTGTGTATAGGCCTGATCACTTCTGTTCAACAAGATCTCCAACAAAACAGCAGGCAGCACAACTAACTGGGCTGCCAACTGCTTCTGGCGGATGTCGTTCTTGAGGCGTGCCTGGGGGGTTCATCGACATGAAGCGAACTTGGTGGCTCCCTCATGCTAACGATACGAATTCATTGGATCTCGTTGGTACCTTGGGAGGCGCAACAATCAATGTCCTCAGACACAATTTGAGTGGCATTCCATGTCCTACCTCTTAGGTTTCATCGACAAATGACAAATGATCATCTTTAGAGTTTTTCGTAGCTGTGTACCCTCGACGATGCAAATAAATCTCCAGCATGTAATTCTGATCAACACCACCGAGCCTGGTTCTCTGGTGTGTTGGATGTGGCCGCGGCTGCCAGACTGGTATGGCTCAAAGTATGCTGCACAGTACCAGCTAGGAGCCACACATTTCATCATTTGTTTGGTTTTGAGCTACAAGTACAATTAAACCGTTGAAACGTCAGGAGTGTCAAATTTGCCAGGGCAACCAGTGTGATCCACCAACCTCAAATAAGCAAACATAAACATAGGCCCCATTTATGTGTAATCGAAGCGCACCACCCTGCCCATCCCTCATGAGTACCACCGTTTATCGGGAAACCCATGAACCCTCGAACTGATTGCTGACCCATGATTGTCAGACGAATCAGCAGTACCAAAAGGTATGCCCTGAAAGGACGTACATGATGGTTGGGTTGATGATCGCGACGCTTTTGCGTATAGTAATCTAATCCCAATGGTTAAATATGGTTGATGGATGTTGATGACTAACATGATTGACATGGTGATAAACCCGCAGAAACGGGAACCCCAAGTGATTGATGGCTAATTGACAGTAAACATTGTGGAATCGGTCCATAATCCCCTTTGATTCGTGCTGAACGAAGACGTGTTCAAATGTTCGGCCTCTGAAGTTCGGAAAGACAGAGCCCCCCCAGCCAGTAGCCATTAATCATCACTACTAACCACTATTAATCATCACTATGAACCACTTGGAGCTATTCCAACTGCTTGAGCGCAACTGGGTGAAGCCATGGTTCTGGGAGTTCACCCACCTTCCACGGCTGCCGGCACCTCGGTGTCGGCCACATTGCGCTCCAGGTCACTTCGTACAACCGCCACCTGACGTCGGTACGAACCAGTGGGCTGCGAGCGGAGCACCAAATTATGCAACAAGAATAGTTGATAAATGGCACCAAGCTCGAATGGAAGTTGATACATGTTGATCATGCAACCAGCTAGTTGGACAGTGGCGATTGCAATCTAACTATACTCAGAACTTGTGATTGTAGCTGTGTGGATGATGGAAGATGATGTATAGTTCAGAAAAAATAGCAATCAGCAAAATCTACCAAGAATGGTTGGAATATAGTTGATATACTTGGTTACTGATGCTCAATGATGGTTGCGAAGCTTCTCAATGCACATGTGGCTATCTATTGCTGGTGAAAACAACTGACACAGGGTGATACTGATTGATGATGTTTCACGATAGACCGATTCATCTTTCAAGAACGATAACTACAACCATCACCGAATATCAACAAAAATGATAACCACAACAATAACTATACAATATAAAACAATCACCAAGCCTCATCAAGCCACTCTTCACCAGTAGGTTGCATCTGTTTGACGATTCCAACTGCATTCCAAGACATTGCCCCATGCTGACCGCCTGGTGCACCGAAGCACGGGTCCTTCAGTTTCCGCGCCTCATTGAAGCAATCGCTCAGGGAATTCTGTGTGGTGTGGAGACTCTCTTGTGTTGCAGCCAAGTCCTGCCATGGGAGCAGTGTGAATCGAACAATTCTTGCGGCCAAGAGTTTGGTTGTTCTTACGGTCAGAAAACTGGTCATCAACTGATCGAAAAACTGACGACCTACTACAATGACGACAAGGACTAGGACTAGGATGGACTAGGACTAGGACTATAGGACTAGAACTGGGACTAGGACTACTACTGCTGCTGCTGCTACTCCTGCTGCTACTACTGCTACTTGCTGGCTTTTAGATCCCTTGCCAAAAGCTTAGTTTTAAGTGGCCATATGGCAAATCAATCATATCCCCAAAAGCCTAAAAAGTTAAGGTAGTACTTCTAAGCCATCCAGACTACTGCTACTACTACTGGAACATAAAAAGAAGAAACCAAGCACTATTGAGTCTTTTTTGTGTCAAAAGGTGGCAAACCAACCACCAGCAAACCACCCAACCACCCCAAAAATCCACAAGCATCACCTAGTCAAGCGAACTTATCACGATGAAGCTACGAACCAGCCCCACCATCAGCTAAATATCAAGCCTATCAAGCACCATGACGAAGCTCCTAACCAACCAACCCACCACCTACCTATCAAAACCATAAAAAGATTGCCACTAACCAACCAACCCATCACCAACCCCCCCGTGGGAACCACCTGCCGTCCATTGCCGGCCCTCCTTGTTAGTGAAGTCGATGCGTCCATTCAGCGCGTTCACCGCTTGGTCCGTGTCGCTGGTGATCTTCGCCTTGGACTCCTGGAACAAGCACCCGGATGGGTGGTGGCCTTTCTTAAGGCAGGTGCCCGGGGTACCCAAAAATGGCCCAATTAATAGGAGAATCATAAGCAATAATAAGGGATTATTAGTTATATGCTATAATCAAGTTGGTTTATTTATAAACATAGTTCTTATAGCTGGTATATCTCCCATTGTTGCTTATAATTATAGCTGGTATATCCCCTATGGTAGATTTTTGGGATATACCAGCTTTAATGGTGGATTCTTAGTGGATGATTCGGGAGGTTCCCTATTTTGAAAAAACACCATCTTATGGGTTTGTCCATGAATGGTGTTCCCACACCGGTTGGAGACAAATGCGAGACAAAAGGGACAAGGACAAATGATTGTAGAACAGCGTGGCCTCAAGCGGGAGACCAGTGGGAGACAAGTGGAAAACCAGGACATATGGTGGAACAGCATGTAAAGAAATTAAGGATGAGATTATGATTGAGCAACGGTCGTTTCTTGCAAGCCCATTCAGCTATTAGCTATTTGGGGAGAAACAGGTGTCTTTAGAAACACTCTTCTGATTTCAAACTTATCTTTTCAATTGTAGCAAAATAGCGAATCGCAAAGAATCCATGTCCAGTTGGGGACGTCAAGAGTGTTCAGTCCGAATCGGGCAGCAAGTGGTACTTGTACCTATCAAATTATCATGAATTTGAATGAATTTGGTCTGAAGTCTCTAAGCCCAGATCTTGGGCTGGTTGAATTTGTTCTTGGTTGTTTTCAGAATCGTCCGCAAACACATCGCTGCTTTGGGTTGTAGAACGCAAATGCTCCATGTATGGCATATTACAGTCTATTTGCCAACGTTTGGGAAATTTCATGAGTGGTAAATGAATTGGTGAATACACCACATGGAGCACTAGGGTAAGCACAACAAAGCAAGCGATGAAAACTTCGGCTCCTCAAGATTGGTCTCAACTGCAGTAATGTCATGACGAACCGTGGCCAAGATTTCGTCCACCTGGCGCAGCGATGAAAATCGAAGTTGGGGTCCCAGGTCATTGCTGGTGGGACCAGTGGCAGCAAGGCTTGGCTAATTGCATGAACTCCCGCTGGATGATCACCAACCTATTCACATCTACCTTACCCAATAAGGTATATAACCCCATAAACCTAAGCCACGGAAATTTTGACGCGGCTCAATGTAAATGGCGTTTTCTCTGTGCACTGCTAAAGGACATTAGGTTTTGAGCAGTGCCGACATGCAACGAAAAAGCTCGATTTTCCCTTGAGAAGTATTTCTGGGGCAAGACCTGGAACGACCCTCAGCTAGTTGCAAACCTAAAATGGTCCAGAACAAAATGGCTTGTCACTACGGATCTTTAAAAGATTTCAAAGTGTATTGTATTGATTGTGCTGAATCATACAATCCTTATCCACAGCTGGGGTTAGTTTCATACATTGGATTCATTGAGAATGCTTTGTCTACCAAAGAACCAGAAAAACACGTAGTAATCACATTCAGGTGGATCAGTGCCCTGGCTGGTACAACAGATAGAATCCTGAAGTAGTACACTAGGTGGTTTTAGGTTGGTCAAGGCGCGCGACCCGGTAACCACCCCCTTAATTGCTGCCGAGGTGTCAAATTGACTGCAATTAACAGTAAATCATGCACTTCGGAGGACTTGTTGTTCTATTTGTTTTTCAGGATTTGTTTTTTAACATGTTGATGCCGCCTCACAGGCTTTGTTGGGAAACACCCTGGAATTACAGTGATGAGGCATAATCTCTGCGCTAAAACGCAGAGGAATAGCTGCGGAGTTCGCATGCTGGCTTTGTCTTCGAGATTCGAGCGATTTGGATTCAGGAGACAAAAGCATACCACGTGAACATAGTGGTGGAACGTCAACATCTTGGTGGAACGTTACAAGTACCATGGTGGTGGAACGTTAACATGGTGGTGGGACGTTACCATGGTGGTGGAACGTTAACATGGTGGTGGAACGTTAACATGGTGGTGGAACGTTAATACGGTGATGGAACGTTAACATGGTGGTGGAACGTTAACATGGTTGTGGAACGTTAACATCTTGGTGGAACGTCAACGTGCGAGGAAACAAAAATAGTTCAGAGGGTGTGGTAACTGGGTCGGCTACCTTGGTCAACTACAAGCAGTACATTGTTACGTATTGCAATGTGCTTATGATGCACCAGGCAAACGTACAAAACGACTGTGTGATCAAATCTAGTGATACTGTGATATTAATCCGAATTATGACATTGCCTGCATTGATTAATAAACTGTTTATAATTTGAAAAACAGGTATACCGGAATAGGAATCAATCTGCTTGCCATGTCAATTTGCTAATCGTGGTATATTGGTGTCAAGCCATCACTGTGTCAAATGGTGACTGGAAGCAATCCTTCATACTTCTGGTCATGTGTAGGCTTTTGACATGGGGAACCACTATATGTGCAATGACTGCTTCTTTGATCTTGATCGAAATAAACATCATTTGTTTAGCTGTTTGTATGCTTCACCACTTACCACAATAGCAATGTTTGAAACATGGCAATCTGAAGGCCCTTCACATCGCAGCTGTTCCCCAGGTAGCTACGTTGTGAAATAAAGTGCCGAACCTTGTAGATTACATTCCGGGTGAACCCTCTGGAGCATACGATTTCTGCTCCCCAATTCTGTTCCCCAACAACGAAGTGGTTGCGGCCATGACCCGTGACCGAAAGACGGGGAAGACGAGAAGAAAAATATCCTATAGAACAAATATTATCAAATGAATCAATAAATATGAATATAATCATGAATCATGAATGTATAATTGATTTAGTGTAATTGAGCATATCGCCTCAAGTTCGTTGAAACAATACGTATGTTTTGACTGGGATGACAATCTGAAACTACGCATCAAGACAACGCAGAAAAGAACCGCCTTTCCGCACTGAGCAGTCTGTTTGGTTCATTGCTGCACGCGACAACCCATCAAGCACAGCGGTATCCGAAACAAAGCAAACCCCAACTTGAGGTTGTCCGGTCCGGTCCCATGGTCTTAGTCTGATTTAGTCTGAACCACTTGTTGAAGGCGATTTTTGCATATCCATTGGCAACACAACGGTGGAACCTGCATTACAGAGGGAGTGACCCTTGGCGGATGGACTTGGGACACGGATCCTTCTAACATCTTCAATTTCATGAACATTGCTGTTCGTTCATGAACACTCAAACCAAAATAGGTCCAATATGGTCCAACACCATCACTTGTGGATGGTCACGACCCATGGCCATATTACCATAATTTACGTGTGTGCATATGCTTTGTTCGAGGCGTGCTGACAGTTGTCTGTCAGTAGGTTGTAGGAGCCACTGGATTCGGTGTAGGACCTGGAAACACGTTTATATGCCTCTCCATCCCAATCTTCCTTCTGCCTCAGGGTGACTGAGCCGCCCACATCCAGCACTTCCCGGACCTTCCCATCATTTCGTCTGGATGTAACCAGGCATTCATATTGTCCCCGACCGTTCTTGTGATGCTCCACCTTCCGCCCACTCTTCCCGTCGGTCTCTGCGTAGGTGTGTCCCGCATAGGACCCTGAGCCCGAGCTCCTTCGGCAACAGCAGCCGCTACTACTTCTGCTGCTGCTACTGCTACTGCTGCTGCAGCTGCTGCTGCCACTGCTGCTACCGGTGCTACTAGAAGTCGATCCCATGGCTTCCAAAACAGCAATGCTCTGCCAAATGTGCAGCCGTGGATTCGAATCTTGAGCGCTTGGTTCACGGCTGCGACAGAAGGATGCAAATGTATGCAAATGTCATGGTTTACATATCGATGTAACATGGATACAGTTTTTATTTATATGATATTATCACAATAATTGCTCCTATTGACCCTTTATAGAATCCTATGTAAAGCATGGGAAATCACTATTGATGCATGAAATAAGCTGGGTGCTGTCTTCCATTGTTCACATGGTTTGAAGCATCCCAGGTGGTGAACGACATCAGGTTTCCGAACCATCAACAGTATGACCAGCCAAAAAAAAACAGCTAACCGTACGTTGGACTTGAATGAACTGATTCGTTTGGATCTGAAATCTCACCCCTCCAGTGTCAGAGATGTCAGAGAAACGAAGGCGGTGGCAAGACTGCCATGCCAGAGAAAAATGGAGAAAATGGAAAACTAATTGCCATGGCCATGACTATGATTTCCACGTGTATGTTCATGCTTGAAGCATTCTTTCAGGCAGCAATCCAACAGGGGCCATGGCCAGAAACCAACTCACTGCAAAAAAAAAACGCGAGGCCAAATCTCTGCACCGGCAACGGCGCCTTGCGACGACGTGCATCCACATCCAAGCGGAGGGAAGAGACCATGTCGCGCACCTCGGCACCAGCGCCAGGTGACACAGCTGGGGCAACTGGTCATCTGGTCAGCCATCTAGTCATAGTCGCAATCGATCTCTATAAACGAAACATGCATTCTTGATTTCCAAGGCACACAAACGAACTGGCGTCAATCATATGTCCACTATGTTGAGTGTTGCTAAAATGACCTTGTTGCGGCTGAAGTGGCTGGAGCAAAGAATGTCTTTGTGCCATCAGCCACTGATCCCTAGACAATGTGGCAATCTCAAAGCCCTGTGCCCAAAATTTGCTCCTGAACTCCCTAGTGAGTCCAAAGTAATGGATCCGCAGCCACTAGGAATATGCTTGGGAACTGCCTTTGCTCCGTGTTGACGCGTACTATCCAAGAAGGGCTGATGACGGTGCCTCAAATCTCTACCAGTATAGAAAATAATTTCAACAATTTTCAACAAATTCAAATACGTGATGCTAATTTGTGTTCAGCTCCAGAAATCACACGTCTCAACCAGCGACTCGCCCAGTGACTCCACCAATCAGCTCTTCAACCAGCCAGTGACCCAACTGACCGTGCTAACAGCATCGCAAACCTCGCAGGCCAGGCACCGTTTTGATGCCCGCATCCAGGTCGTCGTTGGCTTCCTTCCAGGCCACATTGTCCACCTGTGGTAGAGCAGCTGCTCGGTAGATGAATGGTTTCAAGAGTGGTTTCCCTGGGATGTCCATGGGAATTCCATGGGATTTGTATGGGACTTCCATGGGATTTGGATGGGAGATCCATGGGATTCCCATGTCAACCCACTGTAAGCGTGAAGTCATAGTCAGGGTAAGATCCAGTCTTGGGAATTGGCACAACAAGTTGTCAAAGCTCAAAATGAGACAGCTGGGTGGGACCCGGCAACACAGGCAACCAATGCTGCCATCTTTGTCACAGGTCTATGTATTTGAAACATGCATGCTAGCAATGTGATTATTGGGCATGTCCTCTAAATTTATAAAATGGAAATTTGTCAAAATAGGGGACCCCCAAATCATCCAATATGAACTAACTAACCATTATCATTAATAAACCATCCAGTTTTGGGGGTTCCCTCTATTATAAGAAACCCCCAAATGGGGAGTGCCACCAAAAAACGCCTGAAAGAGAAAGTGCTTAGGAAACACCGAAGTGATCCGCAATTGCTATATTGAACCATGACTGCATGATGTATTAACCATGACTTGCCAGTATCGACCCATATCATTGACTATTGACGATTTTCCATGCATCGGTTACCTCAACTTCCAAAGGCTTCCAGACCAATTGCTTCCAGACCAAATTTGATCATTTTGGACGGAAATGGGGAGATGTTGGCCACAGTCCACAGTATACATTGATCGGAGACATGTGAATGGTAAAAGAATGGAAAAAGAAATGCGCTGAAGAGTGAAATTGATGACATGGCAAACAAGTACCTCATCAAGACACCGACCAAATGAGAATACTTTCGAACAAGGAAGCCCTAATCCTTAAAGGTTAGTATATCCATGACTCACAACTTATCAAGAATGTAGTGTCTTGTAGAGTTCATGCTCACCACATCCAAGAAATGGTTTACTTTCCACATTGGAGCTCCAGTCGAACCCAGGAGCGAATCCGCTGGTGAATTCACAGTGCACAGTGTGGCCCGGTGGGCCTTGGTGTCAAGCTTGGTGTTC
This sequence comes from Symbiodinium kawagutii, assembly GCA_009767595.1. NCBI lineage: Eukaryota > Dinophyceae > Suessiales > Symbiodiniaceae > Symbiodinium > Symbiodinium kawagutii. The sequence goes on along the minus strand of VSDK01011352.1, from coordinate 291,384 downwards.
ATCTCGTTCTTGAGGTTGATGATGTCCTGCGATGTGACAAAAACAGGGACAAAACCATAGTGTCCCACCTAACCAAGACTGGTTGTTCAAGGGTTCATCTCAACGAAAAACAACATCATGGTGGTTCATTTCCGTCTAATCAAGGTAAAGAAAACCTGACTGACAAAAATGATCAAAGATTCACATGTCTTTTGATGGGCTTAAAAGCATCTCCATTGCCTCCAATCCAGCTGGCTGGAGGTTGCATAATCAAAGGTCTGGCCTGGTGGAGTGGCTTCACCCCAGCCTATCCCTGAGGTATCAACAAACAACCCTTGTCCTGTGGCTGGAAATGCCTGCGAAACACCCCTGTGCCAATCTGTACTTGATGCTCAATTTGAGGTCATCCGATAGGTTCATCAAACTGATTCCCCCATCATCGTCACCCAAGCCTCGAATGAAAAGCTGGACAGCTTGATAGTGCCAGGTAGCAGCCACAAGTAGCAGCAGCTGTAAAGAGTCATCAGCTGATGTTTTTTTTCTACCAACCTACCTCCTTTTCCCACCCACCACTGGAAGCCCAACCCCAACCAACCCCAACCAACTTCAACCAACATCAACCCGCCTCAACCCCCTCAACCCTCCATGTCTCCGATGGTCTCAGGTCCTCGGTCAAGTTCTCCTCTTTCTCCTGCATCTGCTGCAAGGTGTTGCTGACATCCTCCATCCAGCTGTCGTGGTTCTTCAGAGCTTCCTGGAAGTGAGGCACGACATGGCACAACCAACGTGGGGCGAAGGGTGGGGTCCGTTACGGGTGGTCAAGTGGAGTCTCCTGCTATGGATCAGACCCAGCCTGGATTTCTGGTTGGATTTTGCGCATGTTGCTCATGTTGGATGGGTTGCAAGCATTTATACTGGCAGTTTGACACTGAAATTGTGTCCTCATTACCCTATGCTTCCAGTTACAATCAGGTAACCAACCCCAAGCAACAATGGTAGAAACCAGCTGGTTACCTGCTATAATAGTAACTGGAAGAGTAGGGATCATATGACCCTCATATCAATAGTCACTCAGTATGCAGAACGAATCTGTCGTTTATCACCACCTGCTAGCATCTCCATGTTTCTCCTTCCATCACTGGGCTTGCCATTGTCCTATTTACTTATGGTCAACTACGAATCACACCCAATTTCATCAAGACGATCATCTCACTAGACCTGCTTGAAACATCTTGACACCACTAAATTCACTCATCCACACCCCTCAAATCACTCATCCACCCAATGTCACCAACCAAATTCACCACCAGGTACCACCTGGCAGCCCACACCACCAGCCCCAACCGCTTCGCGCCTGGATGTCGCCGATGTCCAAGCGCATGGTGGAGATCTCTGCGGTCATGGTGGCCTGCCCACGGCGCTGCAAGGTGTGCCACCGTTGAGGTGTGCTGCGCAGGGGTGGAACCATGGGGATTTCCTGGGGAGGCTTAAGGATGGCTTAAGGATGCTTAAGGATGAAGAATTCTTGGTTCATTGTTGGTGAATTGATGTGAATTGTTGGTGGTGAATTGTTGGTGAAGTTCACGGTGACTTGATGATTGCGGATGGTTGATGTTTCACAGGGGACAACCCGCAATGACAGTTGGTGAGTTGATTTTCAAGGGTAATGATTGTCTACTGACAGTGCGCGGAGGGTTCGTTTATGGTTCCTGATGATTTAGATAATAACCGATGGCTACTGTAATGATGGTCAGTTGACCGGCTTTCCACTCAGCTTCATTTCACTGTGCGGAGCCGGTGATAACGCATGAGCCAATTCCGGGGTACAGAAAGTTTCAGATCGTAAACCAAGTGATCAAATTCAACATCTATGATCCGCATGGTTATGGTTATGGTTATGAAGGCAGCGACGGCACATGACCGGTCAAAATCCTGCACGCCCAGCTGTTCACATCCCCTAAATAACCAGTCACTAGTCCAACTGTTGGGATGTCAATATTGACCCCATCCCCACGTTGGGGGCTCGTCTAAATAAGGGGTAAGGGAACTCAAATTAATCAATGATACAATATTAATCATTTACGATAATAAATCAACAATTTTTGGGGCCTGGGGGTCTCCTATGCCTTCAAAAACACCCATATAGCGGCTGTTTAACCATTATTGTTGGTGATCATGCCGTCTTATTGAGGAACTATGGTGGAGTTCCCTGCATTAAGTAACCACCATCTGCACTGGTTGGCAATGTCTCGGTCCTTCCCCCCCCCCGCTGGATGAAAAAACGCCACGACGCCGCGAGCTGCAGCGCCTCCACACGTTGACGGCTGGTGATGATGGAATGGGTGGCATCAACTCGGGCCTCGGCAGTGGCGGCCTCGAGGGTGCCTGGGGCGGGGATCCTTACCGGGGAAAGCCGATGGAAACCTGGAATTTTGTGTCCTTCAAATGAGTTTTCCCGTGTTTTTCCCAGGTAAAGTGATCAGTAGTGGCAGTTTCCACGATGGAATGATCAGTAGTGGCATTGCGCTACTATTTTCTGCAGAGACTATTCCTAGACTTAGCGGTTTTCCCACCCAGGACCATTACTTTTTGGCGTGCTTGTGGGAGTTGCCCCCACTGATGGAAGCATCTGCTCAGACTGCCCTCGCAACTGGAGGTCATGTCCTCCTGCATGGTCGACAAAACCAAGCCCGAAGCCCGAAGCCAACGTATAATGCATCGGGAGGTATTACAGTCATAAACCAACCCCTCATGGTGACTGTCTTTTGGAATCCTGCGATGTATGTAGATACCTTCTGGTAAACTACCATGGCAATGGAAAATCTATCATGTTATAGGATAAAACCGTGGGAAATCATCTATTTACGGTGGATTTTCCAGCCAGCCATGTTAGTTTACCCAAGGGTACCCGCTGATCGACCCAGCACTCTCGGCCTTGGTTCGCCTCACCGCCCCCATGGCTCCGCGGTAGGTCGCCCCACGCGCATCTCATCCAGGTCCACGTTCACGGCGTCCATGGCTGCAGTGAAGTCCTGGAGGTTGCGCTGGCGGAGAATGGTGAGAATCATTTGTTATCCATTGATATAAATAGAAATAAATGATCCATTTGTTATCAAATGATATATTTAATGGATCTATCATCTGATTTCTATCCACTGATGATAGATCCATAAGATAATCCATTAATAAATCATTTGCTATCCATGAAATTTGATATCATCCATTGCATAAACCATTCTAAATAATATGATTTGTTATCCATTTAAATGCAATAAGATATAAATAGATCCATATCTATGGATTATCACATCGGTGATTATCAATAGATCCAACCAGATAATAGATGCATTGACAGATTATCTAATGGATCCTTTGGATAAAATCTATGAATGCATAAATCTATTAATCTAATCATCAATCAATAGATCCATTAGATAATCTATAAATGCATAAGATCGATTGACTACTGGATGGATCTATTGATAATGTAATGATAATTATCAATCATCATTAGATGTAATGAACATGTAATCATCTATTAGTAGATTAATATAAGAGATGTTGAGAATCAGTACTGTTAACCCAATAGATTAATGACATATTAATACAATCTATAGAATCATAACAACCATTAACCTATGTTAATAGAATCATTGCATTCATGAGTAGATCATTGGAGTAAGTCAGTTAATAGATCATCAGTTAATAGATCATTACGTTAATGATGAATTAGGAGACTAATGAGAATCATGAATGATCATTCAACCCCGGATTAATCACTTCGTAGATCATCACATGTTCATTTACTGAATAATAACTATGAATATTCTAATAATGATCTACTGGTGGCTGTTGATCTTTACTGAGTCGATTCCATTCATAGATCCATTACATAACATAATGAACATGCAATGATCTATTCATAGTATCATCTAAGTAATCCATTGCTGGACAATAGCGTTCAGCAGAAACAGCAGGAAAGTCACTGATAAGCATTGCTGCATCAACAGTCACGGCGGACATGTTCAACACCGAGCCCGTGAAGATCAATGAAACAAAGCGCTGTTGTGTTGCAACTGGACCTGTTGCCCAAGGGTGATGAGGCGTGGTCAGCTGCAGATGTCTGACGCAGACGAAAAAAGCACTTGATATGAGGGCGCTCACCTTTGTCCAGGTCCCCGAACTTCTAGTTTACTTGAATTGCAACGCTTTTTGCTGCAATTTGCATTGGCCCGTGAGGTCAAAACCTCACCATCTTTCTGCTGGTGTTGGGGAAGAAGCTTCAAGTGGCTGTGACATGTTTGCCACCATTTTGCCGGGAACGTTTCAATACCCAACTTGTTCTACCAGAGATGGCCACAAGGTCATCAACCACATCATGGGATCATCTTCCCATATCCGTTAGATACCGTTCATATTGGCATGTTCTGATGGTATTTAAAAAATCCAGCCAAATAATCATTCATCTTGACCCTGGATTCATAGATTCCACTAGTTTGTAGTGTTTAATAAGGGTTGTAACTAGTAACCATTGCAATAAGAAGGGGATCATAAACAACAATCATGGTTCATCCTGGATTTTCATCAACGTTTGAGGCTTACTAGTGGTTGGGATACCCCGCTATAGCTTGATCAACGTTTGGGGCCGATTGGTCCTTGACAGTACATAGTTGAGAGCCATTAGATACCTATCCATTAGATACCATTTGTATTCTTACCGACTAATTGGATATTATCCAGATCTTTTGATTGGCCAATGCTAGGTCACTGATAATGATAGAAGCTCACTGGCCCTTAACGGTTGTTAAGCCTTGGCTATCCAGCCATGAAAGAATGACCCATCCATCTTCTGTATATATTTAAAAACCGTCCAATTTGATGTTCTAACCCAGGATGGCTATAGAACATAGCTATAAATTAGCTCATGGCTCTGCTGATGTTTTAGCCATAAAAAAACAAGCCATAAAGTCAGACTATCATGGAATTGATCGGTTCCCTGCAAGTACGATTCGGGGCCCCATTCTTTTTGGAGTTATGATATCTCTCCATGATCGCCCCTTGTTGACTATTGTTGCTGACCATTTGTGATCATCTATAGATTGGTATAGCCTATGCTTCCATATGATTGCTGGCTGTTCTTGGCTCTTACTCTCAGCTCCCAACCAACATTTAGCGCCCAACTATCATGAAACCATTCCTTCAACCACCGTGAAAACCTCGCAATATTGAGGCATGTACACGTTAGACCATTTCTTCAACCTTCATAAAATCCAAACTTAACCATCATTATGATGACTCTTAACCACTATATTCCCTTTTCTGTTGGCTAATGATTTCCATAGATCATTGGTGTTTACCACTACACCACTCTTCAGCACTATCATATGATTAACACTGATTAACCACTGCCAAACTAATGATCACTATCAACAATAAATGACTATATGTAATGGTAGTCACTATTAATCCTTATTGAGTATTAATCACTATAAATCACTATATCCCCTTGTTATTTACCATTTCCTGAACTCGTTACCATTGCTCCCAACGGGGCGCCACCTCCATGTCACGCTCGCAAGCCAAGACGATGCGGCGGATGTGATTCACTTCGCCCTTGTTGTTGCCTGGTGGCTCCCAGGAAGCTGAGCCATAGAGTTGGAAGAAATCATCGCACGGGAGACACAAGACCTGTGGGGATCAATCAATGGATGGATGACTGGTTGGTGGTTGAACCACCCTTATGGAAAAAATATGCGCAAGTCAACCAACCAAAAATTTGTTAATACTTGGAAAAAATACAAAAATGTTTTGAAACCAGCAACTGGAGCAAGATGTGTTTATAGTCTTGTTGGTTATGATCTATGGAAGTGGATCAACACAGCCTTTAAGGAAAAAAGGTTTCTCAGTGCTCGAATTGTGAGGAACGGTTTGGGGTACTTCACGCGGGCATTCAACTCTCCAACAGTCGTCTGATTGTTCTTGATTGTTTACCATATATACTTTACCATTGCAACCGTTTATGTACAGTAGATTTTTGGCACTTTTAGGCAATTACTACGCGTTGCCCAACCAAATCCAAGAATCGATGTGTTCTTTGTACCAAGAATTGCCTTATGTTTCCTCTCGGCATGGTGTCCTTCCTCCATACTCTTTGTTGAAAAATCGCTGCTGCTGCCATTGTCAATGATAGGTAACAAACAACAGAAGCGAACATTGAATGCTCAAAGAAGCTCAAGGCGGGAAATCCAAATGGCTACTATAAATTTCTACCTGAAACACCAGTTGCTTTTTTGCACATGGCTGTAGTGGTCACTGAATTGGCGATGGTCAGGTGCTGAAGGCTTATGAATCACTCTTAGGACTGTGCAAAGAAAACATCCATCATTGATGCACGTCATCTCTGCACAGTCCTAAGAGTTTCTACCGGATCTGCAATTTCAACCAGGTATTGTCGGCTTCCCAGACCTAGGTCTCCCTTTTCACCACCACTATTTTGCGAGCTGATCTCAAATGGCCGGATCTGCTGCCCCATGTGGAACGACCTTCTGCACATGCCTTTCTTCCACCGAAGAGAAAATGATGATGCTGATGGTTAGCTCAGGATAGCCTGCGAAAAATGCACATCTATCACATAATCATCAGCAACGAAAGCTGATCAACAACAGCCACTGCCTGATCAACAACAGCCAATGTGTAGTGATATCACTGACTGTGATGCTGATCAACCATAGCATCTCCTCAAGCATCCTAGAAATGATACCCTCTGGTGATCTAACATGGCAACGGAAAATCCACCAGTTATAGCTGATTTCCCAGGGTTTCCCTAGAAAAATCGTGATTTTCCATTGCGAACTGTTAGATCACCGGAGTGTAGCACCACCAGCGATCATCCACCAGCACTGCCGCAGCCAGCTTCGAGGCCAGCGGCCCAGGAGGTCTTTCAGTTCGCCCACGTCGTACTTCAACTGGTCCAAGTCCTGGCGTTTCGCCCCGCGAGGTGCACTCACCCGGTGGCTGATCGTTTGTTGGTCGGGACTCCAACGTGAGAACTTCCATTGGTTTTCGGGCTTTCTGTAGTGTTTTCTGTTTTTGTTTAGTCTTTTTTAGCCCAAGATCCAGTGTTTACCTTAGGTTTTTTGCAAAAAGGGATCGACCATGGTGTCAAAGCTGATGGGATCCCAGGGTATTGGAAAATTGGTTCCTGGAAAAAAAACGCAAGTGCATCCAGGGCGAAAACGGAACGGAAAACTGCAGGTGATGACAACTGGGTTTTGACCCAACTAGTGAGATAGATAAGTCCCAACTGTTGCACAACAGGATTCTGGTCAGAATCCCATTCAAACAATCCAATTATGCCAACCCTTGGCTATCCAACCTGTAGACTAGTATTATCCAACCCCAGAAGTCCAACCACAAACGGTTGGACAACCATTTATCTCCTACAAGTCACCACCATCAAATTCATAAGCAAATTTCTGTCGGACAACTAGTGATCTCCAACACGAATCATATCCAACTAAGTTCTCTCCAAAAAGTACTTTACATGGGAAACAAGCTATATATGAATTTAACATGGGCGACTAACTGAGTATATCTAACATGTCAACCACAAGGTGTTTCTCAAAATAGGGGTACCCCCAAATAATCCATTTTAAACCATCTATAGTAATAAACCGGCCATTTTTGGGTACCCCTATGGCTTGAGAAACCACCATATAGTTGGTCATCATCCCCTATAATTGTTGGCTATTATCCCGAATCATTAACCATTATACCAGCTTGTAATTGATGGCTGGTTCATGGCTACTCTATGGCTGTGGGTCAGTTCACCCCGTACCCCCTGGTTCCCCTATCATTAACCAGCTCGTTTTCCCTATGATTTGCTTGGTCATTATAAGCTATTGATGGTGAACTGTTTGACCCAGCTCGCCATAGCTGGTGTATCCCCTGTCATTGTTGCTTATCATCCCTTAGTATTCATGTTGGTTTCTGATGATCGTATCTACTACTGTTGGTTTCATGCCTATTTACATTAGGGGGAAAACCCACTAATCAGAAACCAACAGTAACCACCAACCAGCATTCACTCAAAAATCACCAGCTAAATCCCTTAGTATTAACCACCAACCAGCTAGTTAACCATAGCCCAGGTCCCATCATCGATCACCAACCCATCCAGTGATCACCAGCACCACCGGCCGTCGCCCCGCGTCGCCGGACCCCGCGGGCGCCTCCGCCATGGTGTCCAGGCCCGCAGCTCCCCCGGCGCCGTCCACGGGCTTCGTGGACGAGGCGCCGCGGTTCACGTGGCTCAGCTTCTTGTCCTCGGCGCGTGAACCGTGGCGGTCCCGTGGCGGTCCACCGGGGAAGGATGTTGTAACGGCTCGAGCTGTTAGAACTAGCTATGGTTATTCACTATAACTATCGTTAGTCATGGTTGATAGTGGATTAGATGGATAATGATAATAGTAACTAGCTATAACATGCTATAACTATCGTTAGTCATGGTTGATAATGGATTATATGGATAATGAGCTGTTATATAACTAGCTAATGATAATGGTTATATAATTGTAGTTATAGCTGTTATAACTAGCTGTAACCTGCTACAAGTATCGTTAATCATGAGTTGATAGTGGTTATAACTATAGTTTATAGCTGATAATAATTAAGTAATGATAACGGTTATAACTTATAACTTATAATTTTCACTTTCATTTTGTTTTGGGCCCCCCGGTAGCGAACTACAAAGGAGAGACCCTCTTGGACCACCAAAGTCCGCGCGTCCAGCCCACCATGTATTGGGGTTAGCTTCAATAATCCTGGTTATAAACTATAGTTAGTAATACTTAATCATGGTTAATATCAGCTATGGTAATATCAGCTATGGTTAATCTACAAGCCATATAGGGATTACAGTGGTTAATAGCTGGTGTAGCTCTAGAGCTAACTATGGTTAATCATTCGTTGATGGTTATAACTATAGTTTTGGGTTAACAGGGTTATAGAAGCTACTGTTAAGATATGGTCAATTTTATGCTTAGTGAAGATAGGGGAATATGGTTTACATAACCTAAGCTATGGTTAGGATATGGTGAAGATATGGTTAACATGTAATTTATATGGTTAACTTGAAGCTATGGTTACCATAGCCAGGGTGGAAGGCTATGGTGAACAGATATCAGCTATGGTGAACTGTATGGCTAGCCATATGGTTGACATGTTAAGTACAGAAGATGGTCAACTATAGTCAAATAAATCATTAGATATATGGTTAAGTATGGTTAACTGTTGAGTCAATATGGTGAACACATGGTTTGTGGCTAACGATAGTAGAACGAGGGATTTGTGGTGGTTTATTGATTACTAGGGAACTATAGATAAATGATTAAGTATGCTTGACTATAGTCAAGTATAGTTCAATGGTTAAGTTTTTGTTATGTTCAATGCCATAGTTAAAAGTAATTAAATGGTTTAAGTCTAATTGATGACCATCAGGTCAACTAGAAACCATGGTGAACTAAAATGAACTAATCATTTGTTTAAATGTACTGTAGTCAACCAATGGTGAAGCTACCAGTTCACTCGTGTTTTTTTCCTGGGGGAACCATGGGGTTGGACTCTGTGGTTAAATGTTCTAAGTTCAATGGATAACAATTAAGCTAACTAGAAACCAGAGTGAGCTCCAACTATTCAAGAATGGCTAGAATCATAGGCATAATTTGGCTTCTGAGAAAGGTTATAGGCTATAGAATGTAACCGTGGGTACTATTTAACCAACGGTGAAGCTACCAGTTCAATGTTGGTTACCATCATGAGGATGGCCAGGCAACTTGATTGATGGATGTTGATATTGGTTGATGGTTGATGGTGGCTATTCACCCCTCAATCAACCCTTAATGTCGGGGGGTACACCTTTGGGGGGATTTTCACCTACAACCCCTACGATGATATTGGTTGATGGTTGATCAAAGGAGAATGGTTGAGAATGGTTTTGAATGACAAATGGTTGATGGTTGATCACTCGCTAGGAGAAGAGCTACTGATGGTTGGTAAGCTGGTGGTTGGCATCTTGGCAATGGTTAACCAATGGCCAATGATGGTTGGCAATTGTGGTTGGTTGATGGTTGATCAAATGTCGAAGGATGGTTCGGTAGTGGCGCCTAAGGGTAAATTAATGGTTGAGCAGTTGTTGATGATGGTGAAGGTTGGTTGCGGCTGGCTTGGCCATGGGCAATTATGGATAATATATACTTATACCAATTACAGTATTGCAGCATATACTGTACTACAAATAAAACCTGACAGTGAGAATTGATTCGCTCCCACTTTGTAAAAGTGGATTTTGATACCTCCGCTTCAGAATGGCTACTTGGATACGGGTCCAAGTTTTGGATTTGCAAATCAGCAGTCATTGATCAATTAACAACGCTGTTCCTCAGTTTCTTATTCATGTTTACTTATTCATGAATGAAACATGGATCAATTCATCCAGTCCACCATAACCCTGTGCTTGCGGTGCACAAAGCATCACTGTGACTGGTTCTTTCTATGGTGACTGGACATGAATCACCCCAACCACACTGGCGTTGGAGTGCCGAGTGACGAAATCCGTCTGCAGATTGGACAGCTGCGCAGTAATCTGCGATTCAAAGTCTTGGAGCCTCGTAGCCACCTGGAGCGTGGCTTGGCGGATGGATCGGCTTCGCGAATTTTGCGGCGTACTCAGGGACCCTTGTCATGGCATGGCAGTTAATGCATGGCAATCAATGATGATGAATGATAAATATTATCAACTATAATAAGTATACTATAATCATGGCAATCTGTTCAATGCTGATAAATGATAACTAAATGATGACTAATGATGGTCAACGATGATCAGTGATTACTGATGGTCACATAATGATGGTCCATGATGATGAATGATGATGAATGATGATCAATGATTCATGATGATTAATTGATGATACTTAGCGACGGTCAATGCTCGTGAATGAATTGTCAATAATGGTTCATGATTGTGCAAGGGAGTAATTTGATACCGATTGATTACTTGGAGCTAATGATAGTCAGTAGCGAAGGACAACAAAGATACCAACAAACGGCCACAATCACCTCGTACTGACTGATTAGGAGCACCAACAAACATCCTGAGGTGCCAACAGCAGGATGATTCGTAGCAAAGCAGGCGCACCAGCCATCAATGATAATGATCGTTGAAAGGATAGCAACAAACATTTACAAGAAACTCGTTCTTTGTGCCGAGTAAATACCTGCACTGATAGTCACCATGAACCGGCATTACTATAAGTTGAGAAATGCATGATCACAAGTGTCCAACCTGCAATGATGTTTGTGATCAACTATGAACAATGGTTCAGAATCCAACAATGGATTACAAAAAACTTTCATGATTCAGTTTTTTCCGTTTTGTTAAAAACCACGCAACCATCCGCTTTAGTCGGTGGTAACATGAAGTCCTGTAACATTCTTGTTGGTGAATCCATACAAAAATATATATATACATCCAAAAATCCCCAATGGTTTATCGATACCTTCTTCACGATCATCAGGGGTAGATTCTTGGTCCCTCAATCAGTAGATCCCAACCCCTTGTTGGTCACACCCTATCAAGAATTATCTTCCATCAACCATGAAGCATATCCCTTCTGCTACCAATCAGCAGTTGATATGAGCCGATTCCCACCTCCTAGGAACTATTGGCACTACTATATCCTACTAATCACCATTAAGTACCATTAACCTACATGATCATCTCACAATCATCCTACAGGTTGCTACTCGTACAAGATTATTGCCTACTAATCATTACCAACCTTACTGATCGCCTACCAGCTACTGATTCTTGTTGGTTTTAGACGTTTTAGATGGTCATTTAGCGAGCAACACCGCACTGGACGGCCTTCTTCATGATCTGTGCATCACTGCCTGCTTTGCGAGGGGCATCATCGCCTGCGGTGTTCATGGCTGACAATAGCTGCATGATGGTTGGCCATGGTTCATTGTGGTTAATGACTTACTATTTGTCGATCGTGCTTGATAGTGGTTCTTCATATTGTTGTTCTTCCGCTGCGTTACGATGATTTCCACCCCACACATTAAGATTTTCATATGGCATGCGTGCCTAGCTCACTGTATGCAGCAAAGTGTTGTGGCTAGTGATAGTTCGTGTCGACGGTTTTGTTCTAACAGCTAGTAGTAAGTATTTGTGGTGGAGCTGGACATTACTCAGATTGTAGATTACCAGGATCGCTATGACACACCTGCTGATAGCATTTGTAGTCCCACAATCCCAGGAACCAATCATGATCTCGACTTTTCCTGCTTTGGATGGTCCCACATATTCATGTAACACCAACGGATGGAGAACATATTCCCGTACAATAGAGTCGCTGGGTCATCCCGGGTCGTTCGATTAGTATGAACACAGCACACTTGCACACTGCTGGGTGAAGGCGCCGTGTTGATCGTAAGTTTTCAGGCTTTTGGAACGCAAGACCCCCACGTGTCAGCTCGCTAGTTGGGAGCTCTCCCTACTTGCCCCTCATTGCAAAATAACTTCCACTTGCCAGCTTAGATTCACAATGCAGTTTTCAGTTGGTCAAAACATGTCAATACAATGGCTGAAACAAAGTCAAGTGTAATGTACGATGCTGTACCGAACTTACATACATAGATTATGTACATGCTGTTCATAGTCATGCGTGTGGATCCTAAAATGCGGGTACCCTGACATCCCATTTTTTGCGACTCAAAACTCGCTGGGGAAACCAATGGCTTGCACCGATGACAAGCGGAGCGGCTTCCTTGCATGTTCCAGTTCACTACCAGCTCATTTTGCCACCTCCTACAGGCTGAGCCAACCATAGACTATCGTTTGGAGCGGCAGTCACATTTTACAGAGTCCATTCTCCTTTTTTTCAGGTTTGGGGAGAATTATTGCGGGTTTCTAGCATAAAACTATTAAAGCAAATACTAACGAACCCTTCGAGCCAACTTCAACTTGCGATAATTTCGACCAAACCTGACATATCACCAGCGATGCAGTGGCAGAATCACAAGTTGTTCACCATTGACTCCACATCAATATGAAGAGTTTATTGAGCATTGGTTTTACACGCCCTTCTTGGGCAACCAACCTTGATTAATTTGGCAAATGTGCCGTGCTTCTGATGGTGACTTTGGCTCCTGCTGTTTCACACTTCAAGGCAAGGCCATGTGGCAGGGACTGGCCAAGCAATCGGCATGGATCCGTAGACCCTGACTCAGCAGGCCGACAGCATCCCCACGTGATGGAAGACCAAAAGTAATGATGCAAAGAGTTCAAGACTCAGTGGTAATCATGATCAATAAGTATTAAATGATTATTAATACTTGATAGTAGTAGTGGCCAATGAACATCAACAATTCACCATAGGTTGATTCAAAATGGTGAATAGATTATGGCTAGTCGTGGATGATTGCCCTCTGGAAGACTAACATCACAGGATATCATCGCTGTCACTGACGGTGTCACTTAGGGATCTTAGGGGATAGCGACTGTGCTGTCGCTGAGGCCTCAAATGTGGGTTGCTGATCTCTCTTTCGTTGTTGAGTACTGTTGGTTCTGATCGGCCAACCTTCAAATTGATAATTTCCATTGCATTGTGCGTCATTCTTGGTAATCAACCATCATGTCCTTGTTTAGTAAGGGTTTACAGGTTTTTTGAATCTTGGAAACCATACTATCCGTTCATATCGCTGGTCAGTATGGGTATATCTGTCACAACCACCATGTCCACAGGCGCATCCAATCACCTTTCAAACATCGTGAAACCCATCGGGTGGCATGGCGCAGCGCCTGTCTCCAGGGCCGCCAAACGTTTTTCCAATTCTGCCAATTTTGCCTGCGCAGCAGTTGAGAACAAGGGGCCTGAAGGATCCCGGTGCAATTCCTGGTGATAGTGGTAGGAGTCAACATGGAGAACTAGTGGTCAAGAAATATGGCTATGGGATGCTATCGGTCAATGTTGATGAACCAACCAATGAGGGATACCACCAACAAATTCATAAGGAAAACAATGGTTAATGCTAGGGGAACCAAGGGTGTTAGCATATAGTGGTTGTTTGCCAGTGAATAGTGCAAATCCCAATAGTTATATAAATGGCGTTAAATGTAGTTAAAATGAATGAATGGATGGTCAAAAAACATGTTCGATCAAAAATCATGATTGATTATGGCTCAGGGAGGATGAAACATCCACAAACAATCAACATGTTGATCCCGTTACTATTATCGGATAAACCCATGATTTCAATCGGCTGAGCTGAATTCAATATGTATTCTGTCCAGATCAACATGGTCCCCGCCCAAGATGTAATTTTTTAAGTGTTGAGGTTTGGAGCAACGTCCACGCACAATGAGTGGGTGGCACTAAGAGCCATCATGCACTAAACATTTTTTGGACAACGCCTTGTGACAGGGACAAACACCCTTCTGACTTGGCGCTCAGCTCTCCCGCCCGGGATCGCCCGCCTCGAGTTCAGCCATAGTTTCGACGCAACGAGGAAAAGGACAGCGGTCCGGACAGCGGTACTCTACGGAAGGGAAAGGGTTGCTGGACTGCTGCTCGCGGCTACGGAGGCATCCGAAGCGGATTCAACTGCTGATTGGCCACCATAGTTACCAGAGAGGTCACAAATGCACCCAAAATCTCTGGGGGTGCACCAGGCATGAGCAACCCTAATCGTGTACTGGCATTTTGTAAATCAACGATGACTCAGCTCATTTGCAGTTATAAATAAAAACGTGTCGCTTATACTGTTTTTAATGGTTTGCAACCGGAACTCGTCACCAGGAACAACCAGCAATGAACAGCAAGCAATGAACCCCGACTGATGATGGGTTAGAATGAACTCCTCTGTAAATCCGGCAAGGTCATGATTCCCAAGCAAACCGTTACATTCCCCTCAACCAACTTCAAAACTTAATCAAACATGATATACAAGCATCATTTCTGATGGTTTTAGCATGGTTGACCTTCAAAAACAATGATTTTTTGAGATTCCAGGTCAGTCCACAAGAACGGCACCGATACAGGATGGCACGAACATGATGGAGATTCTGGATGCTGCCCCAAGAATGAGTGACCAGCGACCAGGCACGCAACAACGGGAAAAAGAAAAGCAAAAATGCCGGATGCAACACGAAAATTGTACATATCCCAGATGCTCCATGTAGGAAATGTTTGCCAACACCATACCCTTAAAATGACCCAAATGTACGTAAATAAATGCCAAAACTTAAATAGATAGCTGGGATACGTGCAGGCCGTGTATTTCGTGCTGTTCTGGCTGTTCTCAAGACACTAATTCCGCGCTGAAAACGAGATGCGAAATTGCCACTTGCCGGAAGTTCATCCGCTGCTCAGACCCTGTCATCCCCTTGGGTTAGCGCCGAACAACGGCGCTGCCTCTGCCCTAGCGAGGTGAAGGTTTTGCGCGACCAGTTTGGGGAAACCATCTTTGGCAAATGCTTTCGTCTGTTTGTTCCATGCGCATCATCCCAGCCAAAGCTTGTTGGTGTTCTAGTGTGGTTTTCCAATCTCTTAAGAATGGGCCCTTCATCAAGCGCCAGCTTGGCAGAATCGACGGGGATCGACGGTCGCGAGTCGCGATCAGTTTGATCTTGCGCCAGCGCCGCGAAGAATGGCAGACAACATGATATTTTAAGTATCATTATTGTAGACAATTGTAGTGGCTATAGTCGCTACGGTATAATGATACAATTTTTGTATATAATTGCGGTGACAGCGCTATAGTCATAAGATTGTAGTGACTATAGTCTTTGTTGATTCCATTCAGTACAGTATATGCCAGAATTCCCCCATCTTCAATATTTGGATCAGTTGGCTATTGGGGATGGTCTACTGTAATTTGATATTCTATAGACTCCACGGCCAAAATTACAATTTAATGATTGTCCATCATTAATCATTATTCATCACTATTTTCAATTAATTATAATTAACAGTCAACTATGGTTCGAATTTTGTCAATATGGCTGTGGGTCAAGACCCGTGGCCCCGGTGTTAACATCATTAACCATTGTCTTCCCTATTCTTGTTCATCATTATCCCCCATAAAGTTGATGGTTCATATTGACCCTGGGCGCCATGAAATTTTAGTTGCTGCCAAGGCACTAGTATATGATAGTATATGCTTTTTTCTAGCGCCTCCATTTTTTCAATCTATATTGGCAACGCCTAAAATGCTCCTGGTTCACTAATCAATTATGATTTCTGTTGCAGATTTCTTGGCGCTGCGCAGCCCACTCACAGAGGGCCCGTCTCAGTAATTTCTTCTCGACCGCCTTTGTGTGAGCGGGGATCCCCTGATGCGCCGGAGCTTTTGCTGCCGTTGCATGACCAAATTTTGGCTGAATTACTATAGAACGGTTTCCAAATATGCACAAGTATAATAAGCTCCGGCGCAGATTGCGCATACCAATGCCGGCGCTGTCAGCGCCGGTTCGCGTCGACGCAAAGCAGCTTTTTGCCATTGCTGCTGATTTCTGCATGCGCACGGCCAATTCATAGTGAGACCGGTCTCAACCATCTCGCGTCGAACACCTTTGTGTGAATAGACGTCGGATCCCCTGAAAAATCTGCGGCAGAGCTTGTTCGTGTGGATATTTGGCGATGGGGTCATGGCTGACGCAGCCGAAAACGCTCCTTGGGATGGCCTGATATGATTCGCAGAATTATATGCCAGATGATGGGGGTTGAAGGGATGAGTCAGTGAATCCTCGCGGATTTAAGATGACCATCAGGTGATAATCAGGTGATAGATCATTTTTCAAACCACATGTCCCCCCAAAGAAACTTTCTATTGCAGTCGTTTCAAGGTTGCGCGGTTTCCGGACAAACTGCCTACCAACTGACGATGATCATGACAAAAGTGATCATGAGCAAAACCAAAACAAATCTGTTCCTGCGCAACTCCCGCTCCACTGTTCCACTAGCCGTCTGACACTCTAAAATGGATCGGTCAGCCAGTGTGCTCCGCTCGACGCTTGCACTACACTCTCTGGACAACACCTGTTTGTCTTTGGGGGACTCTCTTGGCAGGGCAGCCTTCTAGGACACTTTTGTAATACATTTTTTGCGAGGCACTCTTGGTAGGACTCTCTCTGTAGGACACTCTTGCAAAAAGACTTTTGTAGGACGCTCTTGGTAGGACACTCTTGTAAGACACTCTTAGTAGGACATTCTTGCAGGACACTCTTGTAAAACACTTTCTGTAGGACACTCTTGTGGGACACTCTTTACAAGACATTCTTTATGGACACTTGCTGTAGGACACTCTTGGTAGGACACTTTCTGTAGGACACTCTTTTGGCACATTCTTGGCAGAACACTCTTGGAAGACACTCATGATGGGACATTCTTGTAGTAAACTCTTGCGAGGCACTTTCTGTAAGACACTCTTGTGGGCACTTTTGTGAAAAACTTTCTGCAGGACACTCTTTTGGGACAATCTCAGCAGGACATTCTTGTAAGACGCTCCTTGCAGGACACTCTTGCGGCGCACTCGTGGCAGGACACTCTTGTAAGACACTTTTGTAGGACACTCTTACTTTTGCGAGACACTTTCTGTAGGACACTCTTATGAGACACTTTCTGTAGGACACTCTTTTGGCACACTCTTGGCAGGACACTCTCATAAGATACTCTTGCAGGACACTCTTGGCAGGGCACTCTTGCAAAACATTCTTGCAGGACACTCTTGTGAGACACTTTCTGTAGGACACTCTTGCGGGACACTCTTCACAGGACATTCTTAAAGACATTTCTGTAGGACACTCTTTTGGGGCACTCTTGGCAGGACACTCTTGTAAGACACTCCTTGTAGGACACTCTTGTAGGACACTCTTGCGAGACACTTTCTGTAGGACACTCCTGCGGGACACTTTTGCGATGCACTTCCTGTAGGACACTCTTGTGGGACAATTTTGTGAGATACTTTCTGTTGGACGCTCTTGTGGGACACTCTTAACAAAACACTCTGTAGAGACATTTCTGTAGGACACTCTTTTGGCACACTCTTGGCAGGACACTCTTATAAGACACTTTTGTAGGACACTCTTGGCAGGACACTCTTGCAAGACACTCTTGTAGGACACTCCTTGTAGGACACTCTTGTGAGACACTCCCTGTAGGACACTCTTGGAAAAACACTATTTATCTGTAGGACATTCTTGCAGGACACTCTTGGCAGGACACTCTTGTAAGACACTCCTTGTAGGACACTCTTGTAGGAAACTCTTGTAAAACAAAAAGACATTCTTGTAAGACACTCCTTTGCGACACTATTGTGAGACACTTTCTGTAGGACACTCCTTGTGGGACACTCTTGAAAGACACTTCTGTAGGACACCCTTGTGGCACACTCTTGGCAGGACACTCTTCTAAGACACTCTTGTAGGACAGTCTTGCAGGACACTCTTGGTAGGACACACTTGTAAGCCACTCTTGTAGGACACTCTTGCGGGAAACTCTTGTAGGACACCCTTGTAAGACACTCCTTGTAGGAGACTCTTTGTAGGACACTCTTGTAAGGCACTCCTGGTAGGACACTCTTGGTAGGACACTGCAAAACAGAACGTGCCAGGACAAAACGTACCAAGACAAAACGTACCAAGACAACACGTACCAAAGCAAAACGTACCAAGACCAAACAAAAACACCAACACGCCAAGACACCACACCAACACACCACTTCACCACATCACCACACCAACACCACACCAACACCACACCACACCAACACCACACCACACCACACGAGAAGCAGGCAGGATGGTCAATGATCAAGGTGGGAATACACTGCATCATTGATCGTGGTTGATAGCGGTAATGGTCATTATCTATCACGATGATTTTGCTAGCGGTTACTGTACATGACCATGTGTGGCCATCTATGGATTGGTATAGCCTACGCTTCCATATGATTGCTGCCTGTTGTTGGCTCTTGCTCTCTGCTCCCAAGCAACATTCAACATCCAACTGTTCTTAAACAATTCTTTCAACCACCATGAAATCTACACCACACTGAGGCACATACTTTCATTATGAAAAAACTGGCTAAGACAAGGCACCTCTTGCATCGATAAAAAATAAAAGTATCAAAATGTTGAAAAAAGTTGAAAAAATTTGAAAAAAAGGTGAAGCAAAAAACAAAAGTTGAAGCAAAAGTTGAAGCAAAAGTTGGTGATGGAAAAAAGTTGAAGCAACAGTTGGTGATGTTGAAAAAAGTTGAAAAAAGTTGAAGCAAAAGTTGGCGACACAAAAAACAATTGAAGCAACAGTTGGTGATGTTGAAAAAAGTTGAAAAAAGTTGAAGCAAAAGTTGGTGATACAAAAAAAAAGTTGAGGCAAAAGTTGGTGATGGTCAAAAAAGTTGAAGCAAAAGTTGATAATACAAAAAAAGTTGAAGCAAAAGTTGGTAATTGAAAAAAAAAGTTGAAACAAAAGTTGGTGATGGAAAAAAAGTTGAAGCAAAAGTTGGTGATGGAAAAAAGTTGAAGCAAAAGTTGATCATAAAAAAAAAGTTGAAGCAAAAGTTGATCATACAAAAAAAATTGAAGCAAAAGTTGGTGATGGAAAAAAAGTTGAAACAAAAGTAACTTTCATAAAGCATCATTCCCATCGCTAAATCAATAGACCATTCCTTCAACTGTCATGAAACTCAAACATGAACCATCATTCTGATCGTTATTAATTAACCACTATAGGCCCTAGTCATTTACCATTCCCCCAATTACCATTGCTGCTCCCAAGTCCGCTGGAGCTGCAGAACTCTGCACACCTTCATGTCTTCTCCGCTCGCAGCAACCGAGACTCCCAAGCCCTGGTAGGGACCGAGAGGAACCTCCAGGTGCTGCACGTAGTACAAGGATTCGTCCAAATCCTGGGGTTGCGAAGCACGGTTGCACCGGTTGCGCCACCAATGCTTGATCGGATGATTGGAAACGGCTGGGGGCCTCTGGTTTGTGACCACAGAAAACCACAATTGTGATTCCACGATTGAAAATCAGGGTGGCAACTTATGAACTGGGATCATGGTTTTGGCCCAACTAAGTGATTAGTACGGTAACCCAACCCTTGCACTTGTAAACTCAGTCCAACTGGTTTCACGGGGTTTCGGTCAAAAACCCAGGTCGGACAACCCAACTACACCAACTCTTGCACTGCGGTATCCAATTTGTGAACTAATTGGATCATCCAATACACAAAAATATATGCGACCACAAACCCGAAAAATGGAAGCTATACGAGTATCAACGCAAGCGATGCAGAATCTACGCAAAAATGCAGTCGAATGCCTTCTCCCTCGGTGTCATGATCCCAGCCATTGGGTTTCCCGGTGCAGGGGTGCCCATGTAGCCAACCCGGTTCTTCCACCGTTTGGACTCAAATCGATCGTAGACTTCGACCGCATCAACAGGCTCACCAACGACTGCCCCACCTCGGTACATCGTGACAAACAGGCTCGAAGTAAGGCCTAGCGTGCCGGTTGTGTACCCCAACCACCCAAGCCCTGCAATCTTCTGTCTAGATCTTGAAGCTTGGAGAAATGCCCCGGAGAGGGTTCGTCTCAGCTTGGGTACTAGGACTAGGAGCCATGCATTGACAGAGTTTCGTAACAGGGACGAGCACCCTCCTAAGCGCTCGGCTCTCCCTGGGGCCTCGACTTCAGCCATAGCTTGGTGCTCTGCTGAATTGCTGGAGTGCTTGCGGCTACGGATTCGAAGCAAATTCAGCTGCTGGTTGGCGGCGATAGCCGCCATAGTCAGCTTACGAACCTCCCCACAATCTTTCGGGGTGCACAATGTTGTACATCCAATTTGGAAACCAACGATGGCTCATTTGTACTTCTGAACAATAAAGTGGTCAATTACCTCTGCTGATTGTTTAAGAAAAGAGGTCATCACCAGGAACAACCAGCAACGAACAGCGATGAACCCTGACTGATGATGGGTTAGAATGCCAGTACATCAGGCAGGGTCATGATTCCCAAGCAAACCATTACACTCCGATAAAATAACCTAAAGTGAAATATGTCCATCCTTTATGATG
Source organism: Symbiodinium kawagutii (assembly GCA_009767595.1). Taxonomy (NCBI): domain Eukaryota; class Dinophyceae; order Suessiales; family Symbiodiniaceae; genus Symbiodinium; species Symbiodinium kawagutii. The sequence goes on along the minus strand of VSDK01011352.1, from coordinate 270,262 downwards.
TTTTGACATGGTTTGCTTGCAAAAAAAATGCGATATTAATTTACTGCAGGGCAATTGAATCAATGCAGGATGGCAGGAACACGAGGAGATTCTCGATGTCCCAAGAATACGTCGGACTGGTGCAGTTTTGTAGGTAAATAGATGCAAATATACAATACACAGAGCATCTGGGAATATCCCAATGTGTTCCATGCTATTCTAAACACACTGATTAATTCAAAGCCAGGTCCAGAAAAGCCAACCAGGCAACCCATCCCGGACAGTGTGTCCCGCCAATTGCGCTGCCTTGAAACGCCTGTAATAGAAAGGTTCAATGCGGGGGCAAATGTTTTGACAAGTATCTCTTGTTTGTCATCAAACAATCACCTGATGATCATGTAAAATCCGCGAGATATTTTCCCTCACCCTTTCATATATTGTTGCAAATCACACACATCAAACCATCTCAAGGAGCCCTAGCAGGAGGCTGAATATGGCTGACTTTTCGAGCTTCTTAAGTGTATCTACAGTATCCGCTGACCTACCAGTGGGATGCTTTCTATAAATACGAGTACCCTATGGTACTATCAAGAACCAACATGCTGAGCAATCAGGGTAACCCCTTACTTTCGAAAACACCAATCTGCAGATCCCCAGCAGTCCAACGTCCAGGATCGACTCGCTCGGATTTTTTTCTTGACCGTCTCCATTCGAGGCATGGGCGCAACGCTTGGACCATGTCTCGAAGCACTAGCTGCACTAGCTGCGCTGCTAGTGGCGCCACAGGACGAGCTCGCTCCAGTCTCGGTTTCTGAAGCAACCGCGGGTACTTTCAGTGGCTAATCATGGAGCTGTTTGCTTCTCGAGCGTCAGCGCCTGCGCCGCCACCCATGCGATTCACGGCCCCGGTGAAACTGCACGGCGAGGAGCGAAAAACCGCTCAGTTGGAAAGTGCCGGCATGACTCATTGCCACGGATGCCACCTTCTTCTGTGCCAAGCGTGGCATGCTAAGCTGAACCGTATCGCAGCAACTACTTCGCTGATGTTGAGATGATCCAGCTCAAATGTATGTTTTTGCATGTTGATCATTGCGCACGGATCGAAAATGGCTTGAGAATGCTTAAGAATTTGTCTGGGTTTCAGCCTGTTTTTGCTGGTCAACAACAATCATGCCAACGGTCCTTCGATCACCGAGAACAGATTGTGAGAATTTTGGCTGCGCCATGCTAGCTATGATCATCTCACTCTACGATTACTTCCTTTGTGATGCGCAACGTCGCGGCATGGCGTCGGC
>VSDK01011352.1:138086-259391 GCA_009767595.1 Symbiodinium kawagutii | reverse complement strand
CGTGTTTGGATGGTCCCGTACTTCTGATTGTACTCCTGTGTCCTCAAGCCATGTAACCGCACTCGGTCCCCAAGCTCAAATTCAGCCAGAGCGCGGGGAAGTCCCGCATCCGAGTTGGCGTTGAGCATGTCAGCTTGATTCTCAAGGAAACGGTTGCCATAAATGCCCATTGCTGATGAAAAGGCACTTGTGTCTACACCCACAGGCTTGGCCAAGTTGCTGCAGCACTGGCCAATGGAACCCCCTAGTTTGGTCACAGGGACGCAGGTGGAGGCCGTTGCCACTGCGTCTGTTGTCATGTCAACTAGGTTGATGGTTCCAGCGCCATTTGTGTTCCAATCAACTTGTAGGTCAGCATCACATGCCATTGCGGCAAAATGCTGCATTGAATGTTCTAACAAGTACTCGTCAAAGTCATCCGTGCGTGGTGCAGGAGTAACCGGAATATTTTCATCCTTGTGAGTCTGTATCATTGGCTCATGTGGTCCACTGAGTTCTTCACACCCATCGGGTTCTGTAGCATCACAGCCAGCAACGACAAAGTTCGGTGTCGTCCCTGCACCGGTCTGTTTGTCGTCTGCCTGTGGCTCATGAAGACCAAGGCAGCTGGGGTGTTCCCCGTTGTGCTGGTTGCTCTGCCAATCGTTGCTTTGTAATCTTGGCCACCACATGTCAGGACAAATGGAAGATGAAAGCTCCCAATAATGTCCCATCCACATGGTAGCGAGCATTTGCCAGAACTGGCATTCGTTGGTATTGACCACAATGTGTTGGACGGATGGACGGGCCGCCATTGCAATCTCCCCTCTTCTGTTGATGACTGGCTACTTGCTGGTAAGAAGGGGAATTTGAGCCTATGGTTAACGATGGTTAATGGTGGTTAGTGGTGGTTAGTGGTGGTGAATTGATGGTTGGGTGATGATTCAATTGATGGTTTCTCAGAATAGTGAGCCCCAATAAGGGTTGGTTCATTCCTATGAATGGTTAATAAACAGGATGGTTTTGGGGCACCCCTATTTTGAGAAACACCCAATTGATGGTTAATTAGTGGTTGGTGATGGTTAAGTCATAATGATTGGTGACGGTTAGCTGGTCGCTAATGAAGGTTGATGACGGTGCAGTGTTAAACAATAGTGATTGATGGTGTTTGATTAGAGTTCATTAACAGTTTGTTCTTGGTGACTGATGCTCAATTGGCTCAGACCAGTTGATGGCCATGGTTGTTGGCTGTTGATGAAGGACTGATGATGCTGAACACAGGTTTGTAATGTGTGAAAATGATATGTAGTTTCGACAATGTTTGATAATACGTGATAATCATCACCTTCAATCGCCACAGAATTTCACAGTGGCCACCAGTGGCCCTGACCGGAGTGTCACCTTTCAAACTCAGAGTTGGAGTTGGTTGGTTGGTTGGTTAGTTGGTTGCGTTGGTTCCCTTCAATCTACCGTACTGGCGACCGCCAAGTTTGACAGGTTGGCACTGCTGGTTCCAGCTGATGTACTACATTTTGACTCAACTCTCCTGCATCGACATCTCATCGCACAGGCATTGCGTGGAAAGCAACTTATTGCATACTTACAGTGGAACTGGACACATGGATATACATCTGTAATACTCCAGTATGCACAAAAGGTTCTTTCCCGGAACTGTGCACAGAGATTCTTAGTCCACTCGGCCACTTGTTGCTGCTTTCTGGTCGAGTTGAACTCAGCTGGGAACTTCTCCCCCCTTGCGAGCGACTCCCCAACCCCGGCGGCGCGCACCGTCTTCAGCTCATTGCCCGCGGCATGGGTATCTCCCAGCCATTGGAAGCCACGCATCTGCAGGGTGATTTCAGGCCTGGATACAGGGCGCAACCAGTTCTGATCCTGGGAAGTTCCCCCGTAGATCTGTCGGGGGCTGCAGTTACCACAGGGAGAAACCACTGGAAATCGATGGCCATGTTTTTGTGATGGAGATGGATTTGATAACGTTTAACCCTCATCAAACTGAGAAGCGTTGTAAGCATTGATAATAACAGTATTAGCAACAACCATTAGACAAACCCAGCAAACTATATATTGCAAAAACAATGACCACTTTAGAAACCCTTTCACTGATGGTGAATTCATCACGGACAAACCCAAGCAGGGCAACCAGGCCGAGCAATGATGAGTCTGGAACCCGTTGATGCCATCATCCGAGGGTCGCTTGCTTCGTTCACAAGGATTTCTCTGGGATGCTTGGGAGGTTCTTGCTGAAATAACCTGAAATCCTTTCAGTTCCTGATGTTAATGTCTAAAGAACCATGTCTCACCAATCTCTAGCTGATAAACCGATGTTTAACAAGTCGACCAAGTACGATAGTCTGCCGCAATGATATCTATGAGAAAACGTGTGCTGCAGCTCCTTCCAATCATAAACTCAACCCACCGTAATCCAAAACAGTAACGAGTCCATCAATAAACCTATATCATCTGTCATATCATCATTTATCAATAGTATTTAATCCCAAATAACTCCATACAGCATGATAAATACCATCATCCTATATGATCATCCCGTATAATCATCACGTATTATAAGCCCATATATAATAATCCAGAGAAAATAACCCTAGATCTAACAATAATCCCATATCATCCCAGATTATCCCGTATAATTTATAATCCCCCATATACTCTCCAACATAATCCCATATGATAATCCCATCAATCATCCCAATCGCCTTTCCCTCCACCCCTTCACCCTGTCGCTTCAACTCTTCTGGCCTACTGAGCTCTCTTCGCAGGTGCGATTCCACCTGCTTCAGATCCAGGTTGAGCCTTCCACCCACGCCTCGTTTGACGCCACGCATGCCACGAAACGCGAAACGCGTAGCACGAGTGTCGCAACGGTGGGAGGATCAGTTCTAGTAACCAGTGGGAAACCACCAGGCTTGGAATGATGGGTCCAGCGACACTGATTGGTTGCTGATGGTTTGTCATGGTCAACGAGGATAATGAACCAATACCATGACCATGGGGACTCAGCTGGTTACGCTAGTTGGCTAATTCATTGGAAATTTGATGGAAAATGGCTGTGGGTCAAAACCCTGTACCCCTGCTTCCCCTATCATTAACCTTTGTTTTCCTTATTACTGTTGGTGATTATCCCCTATTAGTTGCTTGGTGAATATTGACTCATAGCCAAATATGTTCCAGACGTTCTTAGATTCTCAGCACACATTTCCCTACGACGTCGATCCTTCCTGGCCCCTGGCGAGCCGAACTATCCCCTCCCGCGCTGCAAAAAAGGAACCCCAGGTGGCACAGCGATTGCTGAGGAAGCGCATGAGCTCCTTCTTGTTGTACTTGATGACCTGAGCGCCATGAGATGACCCAGGAGTGACCCAGCCTCCAACGGACCGGAAAACAGCTCAAAACCTGCATCGTCCCTTTTTGGATGCCGGCAATGCACGGGGGATTCTTATGCCATGGTATGGACCCCCCAGGCAACATGCACAGTATTGGCTGTTCAACCTTACATAGTACTCAAGCGGCCTTACAATCCGAATAGCTAAAAACTGGTCTGACACTAATGTTAAACCATTGAACATGCTTTGCATTTGCGTCCCCCATTAATTATCAATCAGCCAGTTCATAAACCAATTGGTCTACCATTATTCACCACCCATCTGAGGTCGTGGAAGTTAAAATTAAAAACAAATTCGCACCCCACAAGATCAAAAGTATCCAAAAGTGACCCGAAGTCATCATTTCTTTCATGTTTTTGTCTTGCTTAAATGTGCTTCGTGCCGCACCAGCTGCCAAGGTTGGGCCAACCATCAGAGCCAGGCCTCCCCAAGACCTTTCATCATGCTTCCATTTGGGCGGCCATTCCGCTCCTGCCCTCACTCCCACGAAGGGATGTATGGATGCCCCGAACGGCTCAACCAACAGCCAGCATGTGAGCCTGGCTCGGCATCCAAGGCAGCCGAGATACGTCGTGCTGCACCAGCAGCCGAGAGGAGACTTTCCTCGCAGGATAGCCCAGAGTTCCTGGCAGAGGTGGCTTCAGAATGGTCCAGAATGCCAGCAGCTAATATGTTTTTTCGCAACTTTATGGTCAATAATGGTGTCCAATTGTCAATCATTTCTAACAAACGCTCATTGATGATGATTTCTGATGCTTCAATGATGGCTAATGATGCTTCATCACAACGATTCCTGGCCAGTTTCAGGGTGTTCATCATTGTCATCCGAGTTGTCAAGACATATGCTGTGGATTGGTCCAATGCTGTTGTACTCTAACTTGACCCAATCTTGGTGGCTTGCAGATCCCTTCCAAACTTTACTTCTTAGTGGATACCTTAGTGGATACCTGGTAATCCATCCAAACCAAAAACACTCAAAATCTAAGTTGGTGGCTGCAAGCCACCCAGCAATAGTTCACCAGCAAGTGAGACCAAGGAAATCAATGAACCAGCAGGGCTGGTGACTGTCCCATCTAGCGCGGCGACCTGCAACGATTTGCACCAGCTCGTTGTGTTGCGCCACCAACCAATCGATGACTGCCAGGGCATACATCCCTTCATCCTGCAAGAACCGACCCCGGCGGTTTGGAGATGATTCATGTAGGGATCCCCCGGTGACCACCTGCCACACAACGCATGTGAGCGAGAAACCATGGCAAATCGTCAAGGATGCTGCGTGACGAAAAACCAGGGATTTCCACTTTGAAAAGCTCGCTTCAGTGTCGCATGATGGAGTGATGCAAGCACCGTCCTTGTGGTCCGGAATGCACCACAGCATTGAATCTTCCATCGTCCTGGTGGTGCACACCCCGTTTTCAAACGGAGAGCTGGCTATGCAGTGCCCAACAAAGATGGACAACTTGGTTGGGTCCTAACTCGTTAAAGTGAGATCCATAATTCGAAACCACTCATGAGTGCATCCGCATCATCAGCGGTAAAACTGGGTGTGCTTTTTGTTCTCAATCCCCAACCATAGCACTCCAAAACCTATCGGAGCTCGACGAGATGAGCGAAACCACGGCCATGCAGAGTCATTAACCATGAACATCATGAATCATGTGCCAATACACTATCCATTGGTGGTTAATATATACCTTATAGGGAGGCGCAGGCACTTTGAACCACAGGCACTTGTAGGTTTGTGGCCTCTTGGAGGTGAACCATTCAAAATCCAAGGATTCACATCCAGAGCCATAAATTGACATAGACTCCATACTGGAGGAATCAGGCAGAATGTCTCCAAATGGATGAAATGCTACAGAATTTTCCCCATCCCCAAGCACCAACCGTTCATACCAAGCATCAATTCGTATTCTCGCATGGTCTCGCTGATCTGAAGACACCTGGGGTGAAGGCTGCGGCCATCTTCAAACAGCAGTGAGGATTCATGTGATTTTTTAGGGAATGCCCATGTGGGTTTGTCCAGCTACATGCTTGGGACATGTTGGTTCTTCGTACTTTTCCCATCAAAAATGATCATGAAGCCTTGGAATTGGGATGACCAACATCCTCAAAATTATCGTGCTCAACAGGGATCAAATGTGAGGCCCTCAGGTTTTCCCTGGTGCTGCAGCGGATGGTAGCCCGGCATTTCGGATTTTTTCGGCTATTAAGGATATAAATGACGATTGTATCTGATAACTCCTGGTTGTTCTTGCTGTCCCCGTATAAGAAGGATAGTTGCAAAATACGCTCGATAGTTACTAGACATATACACTAGGAGACACTGGGAGATACTAAGAGATACTAGGAGATACTAGGAGATACTGGGAGCAATTCCCCACCGAACACGAGGGAAAATACTCACAGCTGGAGAGGTACGAACGCAGCATGACCACTAGCACTGGACATGGTGGGAAACGAAACCCTTGTCATGACTCAGATCATTGCGAGCTGATCAATGATTCGGATACAAGGGGTATATAATTGCGTGATATTGTGTGGTTTTGACACTGTGATTTTCAAAACCTGACAGCCAACAAGTGGGATTGGATCGTTTTGATTAATCATTTTTCATGATTCGGAGCAGAAGAAGGAAAGCAGTAAATCGATGTAAACTGTTGCTGATCTCAACCATCAGTTGCTGACCGCTGTCGAGCTATGAAGAAGACCCGGCTATCCGCTGCCACACAAAATATTGGTCGCGTCCAATCCAGCACCAGGTACCGAAGGTCCATGATCCCAACGTAATCATCAACAACAACAACAACAACAACAACAACCACAACAACAACCACAACCACAGCGGCAGCAGCAACGGCAACGGCAACGGCAACAGCTGCTGCTCCGATTTTCCACAGCAAACTGTCACCTTTTGCTCTGCTGTTTACCACCGCAGACCATGCCAAAGGCACTCGTACTCACAGTACGGCATCGCCAGCTTCCAAGCCCGCTGGAAATTCTTGAAGGCCTCGCATTGAGATGGATTCGCAACTGATCTGTCTAGCCGTGGTTGAATCACCACATGGTGTGGAACGGTGCAGTATGATATGGTTGTGTAGCCTGGATCACCAGCAGTCCAACTAGAGTAGTGGTCATGGGCGTACCCCAAGATCACTATGACAAGTCGGAAAACAGTTTAGACATGTTTAGACCTCGGGAAGTTTACACGGCACTTGTCAGATGGCCCTGTCATGAAGAAACTCGTAAGCTGAAACGGAAAGACGACTTTTGGGTCGCCAAAGTACTTACATGTCACAGTCTTCACTTCAACAGCCTTCACTCTTCATTTCAAACTAGCTTGTTCGACGAAAAGACTTCGATTTTCAACCTAGCTTGTTCGACTGAAAGACTGGTCCTCTGTGCTTGCCAAATGGATAGAAACACCGAATCATGGAATTCCCTACAATGGATCTCAATCTGATCTCTCTAGGTTTCCCTAGGTGAGTTGTTGGCCTCGTTACTGGCCTGACAGTTGATTGTTTGACACATAGTTGGCATCCCGGTCTTAGTTGGTTCTATCCAACCGTACCTACCAACCAGCCAAAAGTAACCAACTACCAATCAACACTGACCAACCAACCAACCAACATTGACCAACCAACCAACACTGACCAACCAACCAACATTGACCAGCCAACCAGCCAACCAACAAAGCTAAGAAGCAACCAACAGACTTTCACCGCCCTTTTCAAGCTGCACCCCTCGCGCCTGTGTCCATTGCCGCTTTTCCGCGGCATTTCGGGGCACCTGGGAGTCGGTGACGAAGCAGCTTCCAACAAACGAGGGCGAACAGTTGACATTATGGTTGGATGCTAATAATGGTGCAATAACTCTGCTAATAATGGTTGCGCGCGTCATGGTAATGAGGGTGCTGATTAGTCACTCATGGCTGGGAAAGGGAGACTGAAATGGGTGCTAAGAAGTCACTTGTCAACAATTCTGCTATTACAGAAATGGTTGGGAAAGGTTCTCTTGATCATCAATGTTTCCGCAACCGTTAGCTGATCAGTGATTAACCACTTTTTAATACGTTTTAACCGCAAGCCTTACACAATTCATGACAGCTCATCTTGATATCTGCACCCAGCACCTTACTCATGGAATGAAATCGTCCTTGCAGGACGGAACCATGGATGTTGCCTGATGGTATCCTCAAATCAGTTGTTTCCCCATCTGGCGAACTCAGGCTGTTGATCGGTGGTTGTCCTTCTCCCAGAAATGGTTGACGGGAAAATCTACAAGGAAACCCCTATAATGGCTGGCTAAAGCAAGGCTTTCCTGTATATTTTCCCAGCCAACCCAGTGTTTATGTGTTGGTCATGGTTTCTCTTTCCCTCGTCGATTGACCATCCTTGACTATTCCCTCGGGGACTGTTGGTACACGGTAGCATCAATATACTCAACAGACTCGTACTAGTGCTGAATCATGCGCAACGGTTCATGCTTCATGTGACCGACATGATGGTTATAATCAAGCAAAACATTGGGTAGAAATATGACATTTTCGAACCACCAACTAGTTCGAGATTGGAAATACCAGGACCTGGAGAACAAATGCATCAAATTGCCATGTTGGGAAAGGATAGGAAAGAAAAACCTGGAGTCCGCGTGCCAACTTTCTCCTGAGACCCCGGCAGAGTCCAGCACGTCGGACACCGTTCGCTCACCTGCTTGCGCCTCGCATCCAGTCGGCTGGCTGCTACACAGTGGGTTGGGGTAGATCGCCAGTGGCTTGGGTTGGCCCTCACTTCCAGCACGCATGATGCACCATTTTGTACCATGTAACCATTTTCCACTGCTATCTCTTGTTGCCCTCGAATCTTGGGAAAGACTCAGCTCGTGGAGATCGCCCAGTCCAAATCATACGTCTGGATTTTCAAGGGAGGGAGGGTTGACAACAGCACGAGAGATCATCCAGGAAGCCAATCGGCGGCCTTCTAAAGGGGCACTGTTGTCCACTGTACCTTGGCGCCCTGGTATTTTCTGCGAGGACTGCCAAACATACGGCTTACGCTGTGCTTTCGAAGCATATTTTGTTGCAGCACCCAGCTGCGAGTCTTTCCCAGCTGCACTGCCACATTTCCCAGCGAGTTCGCCACTGGTTTCCCCAGGCAGCGCCTTGGTGATGCGGCCGCTGAATTGGTTGATGCACAGCGCCTGCCACTCGAAAACGCCCACCAGGGTGCCCAGCGCAGGCCTCAGCGATGGCATCCAAGGTTGCAGTGCCCTGGTTTCGGTGGTTTTCAGCTATCCTTGGTGGACCTTTTCAGAATGGTAGTGGGGGATGGTTGATAGGTGCTGGTGGTTTTAAGGGATGCTAAGGATTGATAGTGGATGATGGTCGGTAGGTGCTGTTATTGCTGTTGGTTTCTAGTGGCTGCTGGATTAATTATTGCAGTAGTAAGATTCTGGAATAAGAGAAAATAATGAGCAACTACAGGGACATGCTGAAGAGTTGGGTTTGTCCACTAAAGGTTGGTCTTATACCATGCGATACTTGTTTGGCATGCATGGTTGGGGGGGTGTGATTCACATCAAGATCTCCAGCCACAATATGATCGGCAGTGTCCGAGTCCCTGTTTGGGAAAATGATGCATCGAGAGCAGATGGATTTATTATCAATGCGATCAGGGTAGATTCGACCAACAGCCATGACCAATACCACAACAGCGATGATCACAGAAGCAGCATCAACATCATCATCATTGATGACAACAAAAGCAGCAAAATCAACGTCAGCAACAACAGCAATATTACGACCAAGACCGCATCCACAACAACATTACCACCAACAAAAGAGACAACACTGACAACAGCGACAACCACAGCCACAACATGCCACAACAACAACCAAAAAAAAATGCTACTAGTAGTACTACGACTACGACTACGACTATGACTACCACTATCACTCGCATGAGAACCAACACTGAACAAAACAACCACTGACCACCCAAGCAAACGTGCGCCGGAAAAGTCCCACGGTTTCTTCGATCTGAACCAAGGTGCAGGATGCTGATGAGAGGATTCTGAAGCACTGTGCACAGCACCGGAAATTGCTCTTTGGTATTCGATTCCATTCCTATCCTAAGATGGTGAGGCTGTGGAAGTGGTGGTGGCAAGCTTTGGTAGCTCTATGTCAGCTACACAAGTTCAAAAGCCTCAAAGTATTGAGGTGCACACCTGCGAGGGACAATTTGTCTTAAGAAGAGATCAGTCTGAAATAGGACTATCCCCAATTCCTCAGTCTTCATGGTCCGGGGCAACACATATCGGCAACTGAGAATTGCGGGAATCCAAACCACCGACCAACAGTTGAATGTGATTGTTTATTTCATATCCAAAAATGGAAACATTATTCCACGACAACACACGGCACGAACTGTAACGATCAGGATTCGACTAGGTTCAGACTCGTTTTCCGGACTACACCACTAAAAATAGGCTTTCCACAGAAAAGCTGGGCGATTTGCAATCCTTCACTGGAAGCATTGCCAATTCAGAGGCTGAAGCATGATTGCCAATGAACCCGCGCTGGTGTTGCAGATCTTGTCTGTTCAGCGTAACCAACCTTTCACACGTTGATTACCTGGGCATCTCTGCATAGATTCAGAACCAAGGGAAACGGTTGCCTTTGGGTCCCTACCACCAATGGCTCCTGTCTGCTCAGCCGGTTGGGCACCGTGGGAACCCCAAGAGCTTGCCATGTCGACTTACATCCACGACATCAAGAACTTGAAGTCCAAGTCATCGTCCGAACTCAATGCTTCCAGTTATGAGTAGGTAACTAACCCCAAACAACAAACCAGCTGGTTACCTACTTCCAGAGCCGTGGGCAACTGCAACAGCTTGTCATTACTGCCCCCACGCCAAGAACTTGAAGTCCAAGTCAGCGTCTAAAACCTCATTCGAACATGGTGAAGCTTCAAGAAAACCGGAAGTCCCAAAAAGTTCAGGTCCCCATGGGTCCCCCCACCCTAGTCAGCCACAGTCCCTGAGTGGCGCAATCTGACCCTGACCACCGGGCCCACAGGTGCCCCCGTGGCCCCGGCGCAACGCCGCCCAGGATCTTCTTGTGGAGCGCGTCTAAGGTCACGGGAGATCGATAGGCCCAGAGGAGCGGCATCTGCGCTTCCCGCATGTTGGGCGGGAAGTCCTTCACCTGGCGCGGAGAGGTGCCTAAGAGTGATGAATACTGGTGAATAATGCTTGCTTAAGGGTTGATTAATAGTGGTTGATAGTGGTTGATAGTGGTTGATGGTGGTTGATAGTGGTTGATAGTGGTTGGTAGTGGTGAATCATGGTTCAGAATGGTTAACTTTGTTGAACAGTGGGTAATAGACAATGATTAATCATTGGCAATAGTGGTTGATAAATGGTTAGTAAAACTTAATAAAACGTTAGTTAATGATGGTGAATAATTCATGTAGTTAATGATGGGTAATAATGGTGGTTTATAACTAGGGTGAACGGCTGGGTGACTACCGGGCAAATGGTGAATGTATGTGGATAATACATGTTAAAATGATAATACCTATTGTTTAATTGCCTATCAGCTAACTTATCACTGAAAGTTGAATGGGCCAACATTGCCAAACACATTGGTGAGAAACAATCTCAGGGCCACTGAGGCAGTTGTGGAGCGTCCAGGGCTCAGAATGCGGAAAACTCTTCTGGCAAAGCGTAGCCAGAACTTCCTGGAGCAAAGCGTGCCGGAAGGACATCCGCTGCTTCCTTCAGTTCCGCCACGAACTTTCCATCCTTCCCACGTGAAACAATGCGCAGTTCCCTGGGAACAAGAGTTGACCACACCAAGTCCCAGAGTGCAGGTTGCAACGTTGGCACACCCGAAATCATTGGATTCTTTATCTGTTGGATTCTGTTCTGTGCAAGCTCTTGATCTGAGACCCGGTGTTGAACAAAACTTCCATGATCAAAATTTGGTAGGTTTAGTGAACATCATGTTACACTACCCACAATCATCCACACCACTCTTCTGCGATACCACTCTTCTGCGATGGCTTTAGGGAAACCTCATGTGCAAACCGGAAACTGTTTGGACTTGGAAGTTGAAAACCATCAGCTCTGTTTTCAACGGCTGAAAGCTGTGATCCACGATCTACATCGATCACCCCAAAGCCCTGAACAATCCGTGGGAAGCACCCAAGTTTTTCCTGTGTCCCTACGCGAACCAGAGAGGGCTTGGGGGAAGCAGGTGATCTTGCGGAGGAAAATCGTCAAGGTTGGTCATGAGGTGATTGACCCAGGGCCAGTGATCTGAAGATGGTTGGTTCCTACCCAGTCTCACAGCAAGTCAAGGGCGCACCAGACAGTCATAACCTAACCACAACGACCACCGATCCCCACCCTAGATCTTTACTGCTGACAGATCCACACGCTGTCCTCTTGATCGCCACCCCACTTTTTGTACAGATCCTGGCAGGACACGGAAAATCGCTGCAGGAACCTACTGTGGAACTTTGACAGAGGCTCGTGCCATCACCATGCTATCACCAGTTGCCCTGTGGTAGGTGTCACCTTGGACTTGGGCTTGGAATTGCGGACAAGTGATGACTAAGAATCTCCAGCATAGGCCGGGCAGGCTGGTAACTACCTGAATAATCAAGCAGGGTGGTGGGATCATATTGCCCCGACATGATTTCTTGCGCTGCTGGCAGCCTACAGCTCCAGTAGCAACAAAAAAATCAACACCAAAAAAAGAAAATAGTAAAATAGAAACAAGAACAGGAACCAACAAAATGTTGGCTGTTTCAAAGGATAATTTTCTCTTTGAGAACCCCTCTTCCCCTCTGGAATATTCGGCCCCTGTCCTGCAACGAATCGTCCAAGTTCTTGATGGCTGTCCTGAGCACCGCTAATGGTTTCCCTATCAAAACGATCATGCTTGCTTGATTTTGCAGCTACCCCCAGATACGAACCACACCAGGATTCCATAAAGAAACAGCCATCATTCTTGTTAGGAAACGGTAAATCTCCTCTACAGGAGGTTAAATTTTTATTGCTGGTAGATGCGCATTCGCTGCGGTCCTTTGTCAAGGTCCCTTGATGTTCTTACTTTATTGGCGCCCGTCCAGTCAGTTGCTGAGCAGAAGTTCGCAAAGTAAAAAGACCATCTTGAAAGCTACACAAGCAACGGGGGGCTACACTGATGGGATCTGATGGGTACATCTGTATGGATTGCCATGATCATGTTGGGGATGGCCACACCCTTTGAGCCAGGGTCTCATGATCCAAAGGAAACGCAATGGCCTGGTTGGGTAAGAAATGCATGAGGTGGCGCTGGATTTGAACAGGCTTGGGACCATGCAACAGTGTAGTCATTCGTGGTCTCCATTAATGAAGCCAGTGCTTGCTAAAGTTGCTAAAGGGTTAGTGAAGGTCACAGGGTTAGCTAAATAGTTTCAAATTAGTTGGTGGGAACCCTAAAGTAGTAGTTAACTAGTTGAGCCGCTTGACAGCCCCAAAACACCTACCCATCAAAGCGTACCCCTCAAAATTTCATGGCTTCCCTTTGAAATTTATTGTCTTTTTAACTGCCTAAGAGTTGTGGATACGCCCAGATATTCCAAGAGCTTAACCAGCGCCTGATTCGAACCTCTACCAGACTGGGCAGAGCGGCAGTCTGCTACCAAGCAACTTGAGATATCTGGCTTCAATAGTCTCCTCCCATGAGTTTCCTTGCGAAGGGAAAGCAAGCAAAGCCGACGGGGGCATTGGAACACGGCCTAACGGAGCATGGCCCCCATTTGCAGCGGCACGCAACAGGGTCCGGAGCCACCATCCAGCTTTTTGGGTCTGGGAATGTGTGATGCCCCCAAGACCCTTGAAGCTCTGTGTGAAAAGGGACAAACCTTAAGAGTTGATTGCATATGGAGGCCACGAGTGAACCCCCAAACATGGATGTTCATGAAAATTGTTACTAGAAAGGATGCTTCCACCTACCATTAGTAGGTAACCAACCCCAATGGTAGAAACCAGCTGCTTACCTACTACAACTACCAGCTGGTAATGGAAGCATAGGGCTGGTTATCTTTCCAGATTGTCGCGACATCGTCCCAGCCCAGGGCGTTTATGATCACCGCACCACTTTCACAGGCGAGCCTAATATCAAATTGATCAGTTGGGAGTTTGAGAATGATTAATTAGTCAACCAGGAACCAACCAGTAAGCATTACATGACGATTCAAATACTGGTTACTATTCATAGAATGAAGATTAAGGATGGTCAATGATGGTCAATACATGTCAATCATCATCAATAGCAAACAAAGGGTAGTCGATAGTCCGGCATTTGGTCAGAACCCTCCTGGCAACTCCAAATCGTGCCCCCTTCAAAGGTCTAGAACGCCATTTCGCTCTCATGTCTGCTGTTCCACTATGTTAGGCAGATCCATGCCGTTCCCCGTTCGACTGCTGCTCCCCTGCCAGGCTTTTGCCAGTTTATCACTTGGGATTTGTCCATCAATTCACCAGCAAGTTGCATGAACGGGCCAATAACTAACCATCTAGCAACCAATAATCAACCATCAAGCAACCAATAACCAACCGATAACCAGCCAGTGCAAGCAACCATGGCAACTCACCCACCATCCCCCGCGACGCCGCCAAATTGCGCTGCGGCAGCGTCAGCACGCCCCACTTGATGTCGACGCTGCCCTCCAGCGGCTTCAAGGGTTCGTCCTTTTCGGTGGCACCTGAGGGGTGAAGGTGGCGGTTCCTCCTGCGACCGTGGTAGGTCATTACCAGTGGTTCACTAGTGGTTCATTGGTGGTTGATTGGTGGTTAATTAGTGTGCAATGTTAATCATGATCATTACTAGTTAGACCACGGCCATGGTGATACTTACTACGGTCACCATCCGGCTGTTCAGTTCATGGCTATAGGGAAAGCACCACTATAGAAGTTGGGGGTACACCGTGGCGAACTGGACGAACCTCTTTGCTTAAGAATGGCTCAGGGAATGGTTCGGGACTGGTTCATGACTGGTTCATGAACGGCCAACTGATCCTACTGAATGCTTAAGAATGATTGATATCAGCTACCACCAACCACAAGTGAACCATCATTATACGAATGATCCTTAACGATCTTAATGGTGATTTGCCACGATGGTTAATACCTGGTGATCACGGTGATTCTGAATGATCGGATTGGTGAGGATGGTTTCTACTTTGGCCTTGTCACCAAGCCTCCCCGTGTCAGCTATCCTGGGACATGGGACGTAGCTGGTAACGACCAACGCCAGCACTGGCATGTACAACAAACATAGCTTGGTCGCAGTGGGGGGTGTAAGCAATCAGAATAGGATGGATCTGCCATCACTAAGTCTCATTTACGCCCTACCCCCTGCTTGCAAAAACACAACTAGCTCAAAAGTGGCTCCTCCAACCGCAGAACTGCGAATGTTTCCCAAGCTATGGGCGTAACCAGAAAGCCATCCAAAGCCAGTCATCATGGTTCTAACAAGACAGTGTGGTTCGGGAACTTCTATTATATAATAAGTGTACACTGCTTTGCATTTCAACCCTTGCCAAAATGATCATTTTAGCGGGAAACAGTTCCTTTGAGGGGCGCACACCCTCTAAATCCACCGTTACCCATCGACCCATCGTCATGCCATGCTGAACGCGCAACCCAAGGCGCTCATGGTCAGGAGCAGGTTGTGGAGACCCACAGCTAAGTCCTGGCAGCAGCATCGGAAAACAACAATTCGATGCCCAGCTCTGAAGGGGATGACTTGTAAACTTGGTGGTATTAACAGTATTAACATCCATTTACATTACACCATATGCCAAGTTACAATGTATTAACCATTATTGACTATAATTTAATCATCAGTATGACCATTATTGGTGATAATTTCAACCATCACTAGGGTATTAACCATTGTAATCATCACTATCGCATAGCATCACCGTCACTAGCCATTACCAACCTATGGCTATAGCGACGAGCACAAACTGACAATGAGGAGCATCAAAAATAGCGACAGCAACGAGCTGGGATTTGACTGCGAAAAGGTTGTCAGTGTCCCGAGCAACCCCATGGTGAGCGGTGGTTTTCAGTTGCTTATTGTAAACCATACTAGGTAAACCAAGCAAATGACTATATAGTATCAAGCCAATAAGCTGTCAGGTTGGTTCGCTTCATTCGGTAGTTCTTGGTGTCGCAAACTTGTCGTAACCGCTCAGCAGCTTCAGGATGTTCCCAAGGTGGGAGCATCACCAAAGAAAATGCGCCAAAGCAAATGTACACACCCTGGACTGGTTGGTGGTTGAACCACCCCTTTGAAAAGTATTAGCCAACCAATCCTTGTTGATAACTGCTAGGGAAATTGAAATTGTTTAAAACCACCAACCAGTGAAACATCAGCCATAGGTCCCTAACAATGACAAGCCTGACGCATGCCAACACAAGTGTTGATTTGGCAGGCCCCCCAGAATCACTGTCATGTACGACTGCGTGCTGGCTGCTGCAAACCACCGCACTGAATGCACTTGTTTGATCTAGCTGGCTGGCAAGTATACTTGATGTTCGATAGCCTTTATTCATGAATACACCACAATTCAAGTCCTGGCAAAATACTAAGTCCTGACAAGGTAGTAAGCTTCCAGAACCTATACGTGTCGTTGTGTACAGACATATACGAGGACCCACAAATGGTGGTACTTCCAATGAATGGCTTGCCTATAAAGGACCGTTGCCTCGGGGGAAGCCCTGGTAGGAAGCCCCCTACCGAAGGCAGCAGCCCAAAGGCCTCGGTATTGCTGCTGAGGATTTCCACCATCGACTTCCTCAAATCAAGCTGAGCTTCACGTGGTGGTGCGGTGTCGCTGGTGGTGGGAACGGTCACATCGCCATCTCTGACATCTACGGCTGACCAGTCACCACCAACCTGGGGAGTCATCCAAGCGGCCAGTCGTTCGAAAAGTGCTGGCCCAGGTATTGTGCTTCAGGGTTGTCACGCAAGGTGCCTGGTGCGGAATGGCCCACTCCCGGCGACATACGAAAACTGCTGTGAAGGTGATTGGTTGACAGAGACCATATGTGTTGGCTGTGTGCTCAATACTTCTTGGCTGAAAGCATAAGGTAGGTCGAGTTGTTAGGTACAAAGTCAGAGATTGCGCAGGGAAGAGTTCTTTGGATTCAACTGTATCGCCAAGTAGTTGGAGGCCATCTGCTTTACATGTCGTCTCATCAACGGTAACATGGCTAAAGTCCTTTCATTGAATGCTGAGCACGTGAATTGTCTGTCCTATCATCTCTCACCCTGCGCATGTCAATATGATTAAATGTACATTGCCATGTCACACAAATAAATCAAATAGCGTGGCATCGCATATCATGTCATCTTCTGCGATGTCATGATGGCCATGCACCCCAGCATCATGCAGTTGGAGTGTCAAGTAACCACTGTCATAGATTGACGTACATCACATGACATAATTCACCACTAATTACAGTACTGCAAGCAAAAAACTGAAGAAAATAGCAAATGAAAGTTGCAGACAAACTATGTGCCTTTCCTTGCAAATCCATGGTGCAACATTATGTTTTACCATCCCAGGGAGCATCTTCTGCCAAGGATTGCCAAGGTACAAACACTCTCATTGGACAAATGCTCGAAAACTCGAGGATGCGGAGTGTCCCTGAGCCGCACCAGCTTGGGCACCACTGCTACATTTCAGGGTCCCCAAGAGTCGTTGACCGCTTGCACTATCCATATCCCCCGTTTGGCACTCACCAGAACGAAATGGGTGTCTTCCATGTCCTCCCTCCCTAGACATGAGTTGCCCTTTGCCAATGGAAGATTTGTCATCTCGTTTGTGGATGACTACTTCGAATCCCAGGATCCCAACAGTAGGTTGGCTATGCCCCCATTGGTTGGTTCTCGCCGCCCAGGGATCGGCGAAAACTGCTGAGACTTCAAGGAGTTACCACTGGTGGAGGGGTGTTTATATCATGCATGTACATGTCAATACGCCACATGCATGTGTGTATAATTATCATTTATGGTTTGAATGATATGATTGAATGATTTGATTATCTAATCTATTGTATTATTCTATATTATCAAAGTCTACATCCGTCAGTCATATGTATACACATATATACATCTATAGATTGATATGAATGGGTAAGGATGTGGGGCAAAAATGCCAACCCCAATATGCCATGATGCCCCCGAAAAAACAACAAGAGTCAAAAAGTCAAAAATAGTCCTCAAAGTGAAACGAGTAAACACTGGCAGTCTCTTAGCCCCAGTGTAAAGCATGCAGGTGCAGTGACTATGAGAGGAAGCCCCTACAGTAGCGTCAGTGAAACGGATTGGATGAAAACACGCTAGGCACAATCCAGAGAAAGGGCACCCAAAGCAAAAAAGAGCGCCCCAAGGCAAAGAACAGAGTGTCACATACAAGTACCAGCCAATCAAACCTTGGGTACAAACTCTTAACCTATACACAAAGAACAATCAATTGTGTGGTCACTTTGGTCTCACCCAACGTGAGATGGGGGCACATCCTAAGGACCTCGTATCCCAAGAACCACTCCTGCAAGCAGAAGCTGGTTGATGATGCTTCATGATGGATTGATGGGTGAAACAAATATCGGGAAAACATAATTTCTGCACAGCTGTCCTGATAAAAATCATAGTTCAAGCTACCTCGAACTGTGAAACCCCAGGGTAACAACCATCTTTATCATACAAAAATGCTTCATGACTGCATACCCTCACTCAGCCAACCTCACTCCACCATGAAAAATGACCATCAACCAACCTCACTGCACCATGGCTTCGCACGCCAAGAGTCGTACCCGGCTTGGCAGCTGCGATGACGCCCAAATACATGGAGCCATGCAGCAGCAAACGGATGGCCCGAGCTGAGCTGCTCTGCACCTGCCCCATGGGGAACAGCAAGCAGCATAGTTGCTATGCAGTTGGTTAATGATGACCACATATCACATATGTTTAAAGTAGTTAGTTGATAGATGTGGATGATGGTTCATGTATATAGTTGCTATGCAGTTGGTTAATGATGCTTAATGATGGTTGATGATGGTTAATGATGCTTAATTAATGTATATAGTTGATTTGTGATGGTGGATGATGGTTAATGTAGCTGGCTGATGATGGTTGATTCCTTTGCTGCTAGGCAAGTCCAAGTCCACTCGTCCTGTACTACATTGCCCCTGACAAGTGATGGGTAGAATGAGTAGTAATGATGGTTGATGATGGCGAAGATCGGCTGATCAGTCAATTAGTAGGCAACCATTGACCATCAACTAACCACGAAAAGAATGGTTCATTATGGGTAATGGTTCACAATCACAATCATTATTGAACCTAAAAGATCCAAACATCAATCGTACTTACTCGGAATAAAAATGAATGAACCATCCCCAGTCCAGAGTGGTGCTTTAAATTTGACTGGCTAATTGTGGTTGATATGGGTGCTTCTGAAAATCGGGCTACCCCCAAATCATCCAGTTTATTTGCAATCTATAGTAACAAACCATCTTTGGGGCATCCTATTTTGAGAAACCACCATATGGGTGTTTCTCAAAATTGGGAGCCCAAAAAATGTCAAGTTCATAGTTACAAATGATCAATAACTGGATGATTTGGGGAACCCCTATTTTGAGAAACCACCATATGGCGGTTAGTTGTTCGGTCAGGCTGCACAGTTGATCAACCGGCAGCTGACATGCTGCAGCTTACCTGTGACGAGAGTGAATGGTAGATCCAGCTGGATCTAAGTTCACCCGAGATCATGTGTTTTGTTTCAAACATGGCTATGGGTCAATATTAAGCAACCAACTTTCATGGGGATTTCCACCAAGAATAGTAGGGAAAACAATGGTTAATGATAGGTAAGGGGTACGGGGTTTTGACCCACAGCCACATGTTCATGATTTATAGTAGTTAGATTTATAGTAGTTAGTAGTGGTTCATGATGGTTAGCAATGGTTAATTATCAATAGCTAATGATGGTTACTTCAAAGTCATAAGGTTGTTTCATGTTTTTCACACTGTTTTTTTCACACATGTTAAACTTAATGGTAAATCACCAGCTACAAACATGGTAAATTGCTAGTGCTGTGAACCAATGAATCTCCCACGTCACGTGGATATGAAATCACATCTACTGGAATATCTGATGTGGCGGTCTGACGAGCATACCCAACTCGACTGATTAAGTTTTGTAGCGGGCTCCCTGCCTGGTCCTGACATGGCAAAACCTCACATCGGCTTGTTCATCAAGTAGGCATATAATTACCCCCAAACAGAACTGATCAAGGACCCTTTCATCCTTTTCAAGCCATGGCGAACAGATGATCCACACGCACCAGTACCATCATCAACCACTATTAATTACTCGTAACCATCATTACCCATCATCAACGAGTATCAACCACTGGTTGTTCCATAAACTTTGCGCTAGCCCGTGCTAACCACCCACCACCGTCCCCTCAGCGGCTGTCGCCTCTCTGAAGGTCACGTGCTTCTCATCCTTCTCAGCAGGCGGCAAGACGTAGCCCCAGGGTGACCGGTCCTGGGACAGCGCGGCTGAGCCGATGATCTCCGATGTCTCCTGGGTGTTGATCCTTGGTGGATGTTGTTTTCCAACTCAATTCATGTTCCTACAAATAATTGGGGTGGAACAGTTAGGATATGTTATATCGGATTAAAGGGTTTCCCTATGATGAATAATACCGGATTACCATCGAATAAACTAATAATACTTGATACTGTATTCAATAGTTGGAATTCAAGCGTTTTCAGTATGATTGATGATATATGAGCAATGATTTGCACGTTGTGTTTCAGTGGTTTCAATACGAAAAAATAATATACATGGTTTCACAATGCGTGTAGCCCGATGTTTTGCTGCTTGTGTTTGACTCTACTAAAATTGGGGCACCAAGACGATCCAATGTTGGAGTTGTAGTGTTGGAGGACATGCAGGAAGCTCAGAATTGTAGAACTCTGGAGATTTCCCTGGCAAGAAATCTGTCTATAAGCAAGTTTCGCAAACCAACAAGTCCTCTAGGTCAAGATAGAAGCTGAGATTGAAAGTCCCAGGCCATGGATAAAGAGAAACTGCATTGAAGCAGGTACAGTAGAAAAAAATCCTCCATCTGGGTCAGCCCATCCACATTCCATGACAGCTTTCCTGGTCTTGTTGCATCAGCCGGAAACTGTCGCAAGACAAGTTCGGAATCATATCATGCCTTGCCTGACAGCAGTTCCATAGTTCTCTTTCTGATAGGAAGCAAGCTGTACATTTCGCGCAATGAGTTGAACTGTTCACAGGCATGGTGCTTCATGGTTCCACACGATAAGGGTGGCTCGTTCGGTCAATATTTGTTCACGGAATCAGAAAGAATCGTGGCTGCAGACTAGGAACACAATCCTGAAGCGGATGATACAACGAAAGCAATGCAATGACAATGAATAACACATAAAGACAGTATATCATAATGCACTGTTAAGATTCAATGATTGATTGGGTCACTGGTATGATGTGCCCACGAGTGAGGGTGACCAAACCAGCTTCGGACCATCTGCCACGCCAAGCATCGCCAGACAAATAGAGGTCGACTTGGTCCATCATTTTTCAGGGTGGGCAATTAATGGACCAATTAACCAAAAATTGATTATCATCAAACCAAAAATGGGTGGGCAATGAATTATCATCAAACAAAAAACGGTTTTCTGTCGGCGACAGTTCAACTGCCCACAAAGATGGTTCCAAGTTCTACTGCCCATCTTTCTTTGCCTCTGATCCGCTCAACGTGCCGTGCGCGGCAGTGCGCGGCAGCTGAACCAAGGCTCGCTTTCGTCGTCCTGCACGGTATGCTCCGTTTGGTTGTGATCTCTTCCGCCAATGGGCAAGCCGCAGCCCGGGCACTTGGCCACTTCCTGTAGCGTGACCCGGCAGTGGATGGGTGGTGGGAAACTGATGGGTGGTTTCAACCATCCAATATTTACCAATATATTTCTTATTGTCCCCAAGAATATTGGGAATGATTTCAACCAAATATTGATGGTAAGAAATATTGGGAAAATCGAAACATATTTGCAAAACTGCCAACATCTGCCAACCAGAAAAAAAGTGGACCGCAAAAAGTCCATGGGAGTCGCAAGGTTCACAAAACCATTGACATCCATTCAAACTGAAATCAACCAAAGGCCAAAGTACGACCAAAGTCACTCTTCATCGCAAAAGCGTGCTGGATTGGGAATGATTTTGGTAAGACACCACTCTGCAAATCGGTCATTTGGGGGCCAGGTTTTCTTACCCCCCAGTACCCTCCCAACCTTCACGGGCTAGGTTTCCATGCAGATTTCTGCTCTCAGAATCTCAATGGGTCTATCCCTCCATCGTGGAGCCGTTCCCATGGTAGTTCCCCAAGTGGGCAATCTCTTACAATCTTTGGGTCAAGAAAAATACCGCATCTTTGGCATAAAAATCAGTCCGACTGCCGTTTTCGGTCAAGAAAAACGCGTCATCAGCATAATCGGCAGGATCGGCAGCAAAACCGTCATGACTACATGCGTTCCCCTATGATACATCGTTCCCTGCTGACAAATTCATATCTATCCCCGTCTATCTCCTTGAAGCCAACAATCTGTAAGTCGCCGGCCAACATGTCCCACTTATACACAAGCACATGTACACAAATACATAGATTTTTCTGTATGCACTGTATTGTATGTGTATATATATATATAAATATTTATCATTATACATTCAATACATGCTCTTTTGAATTTTGTGCACTGGCCTTTGTGTCCGTGTACGCACTCGATGATCTTCGCCGGACAATCATGGTTGTGGGCATGCCAGATTAGGGCCATACGAACGCTCGGTCAATGGTAAGCATGTACATGGATGGGATATGCTGAGTCTACTTTAGAATGGTCATACTATGTACTGTACCATGTTGTGTGCCCTTTGCTATACTACAGTATACTATAACATGCACTATACTATGCACCATACTACACTATGTATACCATACTATACCATACTATATTCTACGTTACACTAGATACGATAGACTATAAATATGCCATGTATGTTTAGCAATATTTGTATAGCTGCGTATTTACAGACATCTCGCAAAAAGAAAAGTACATGGCGTGATTCATATAATCAATACAGTGCATGTATAAGTGCACATATATTTATATGTTTGGCTCCACAAATCCAGCATAGTATTCTTTTCTCCCGGCAACCCCAATCGTAAATGGCTCAAAATGGCTAAGGTACATCACGTTGGATTATATACAGAGTGCCTTGGTTAGAGGCAGCCCAGCTGCTCTAGAGTCGCTAGACCTCACACGGTACTGCTCCAGACCGGATGCTTCTTGACCAGAAGCGTTAAGATCCCAATGCACTATCCCAAGGCACTCATAAAGCATTCACCTAGACGAACGTGAAGATCTTCCCAACGATGGAGATTGGCAAATTGAGCATCCAAAGGTAGGGCTTAAAACAAGTGGTGTCAAAGCCATGACGCATCATCCATTCATCTTTGAGGCCTTGTCTACTAACACCATCCGACCAATTGTCCCCAGAAGCGACCCATTCGAAGTAAATGGGGCACTGGAGAGCACAGAGGATAACGTGAATAAGTCCCGACATGGCATCCAACTCGCCAACGTTGCTTCTTCCTCGAATCAGCGACATGAGCGCCGCAATGTTGTCGACCCACCAAATCCCAGGAAACCCACGAAGGTGAGGTCCCATCTGTGCGAGCGACATGAGAACAGTGCATAGCTCAAGCTGGGCAATCTTTGCCTCATCGTCGTTCCAAAGATCAAAGAGAGCATCGTCGACCTCTATCACCAAGCCGAGTCGAACACCCTTGGCAAGGACAAACAAAGCTCCGGCAGAGCCTTCCCTGACATGATCTTGGGCAGCATCTGAAGCAGCAATGAATCGCTGCATAGACATTGGGTTCATAGGAAAAGTGCGAGATGGTTGCAAAGAAAGGAGGTTCACGATGGAAATCAAGGCCTCGTTCAACTCACTGGTCATAGCAACTTCCTGGGAGGGGCAGCAAGCACTTTTACTGCACTCAGCCCAATCATGCCCTAAACTCGAACAGCCCCCGTTCGAAGCCATTCAAGCTCGTCCAAACTGAGGCGCAGTTGCGAGCCAAGGTGCACCATGAACTGCCAGCGGAGGGAGACACCCAAGCTAGAGCCACGAGCCATCCACTGGCGGGCCTGGGCAAGGGCAACATCGAATGAAACGAAGTCACCTTGATGGGGGACAAGAGCACTCATCTGGTTGCAACATTGACGCATTGCTTGGGAGATCCGTGGCATCCACAAACTTGAGGGAGTCAAGGAACGTGCTACCATAGATGCAGGCCCATACAAGTCAGGTTCCACAGGTCGAACTGCAGGGGTGATATGGCCAAAGTTCGTGAACCAGTTAGCCCTGTCAGTAGCCAACCGCTGAGCCTTTTCACATTCATTGGCAACCTCCACAAACAAATGGACATCTGACCAGGGTCCATCTCTAGCGCCCACCTGAACTGCAGCCAGCAGTTCACTAAGGTGACGTGCCCTCTCCACTCGCGGCTGCTCCTCGAAGCCAAGAAGATCAAGCGCAACGAGCTCCATAGCACGAACCTCGCGGGGCATATCTACAAGGCGGACTCAAGAGCTAGAGCTGTGGGCCGATTGAAACTCAAGATCGGATCTTGCACCTGGTCACACAGGGATTAGAAATGAAAATGACAATGACCAGACAAACCACATAAAGAGGCAACCAGCGCAACACATACGCCACACCTCAGCACCCCCCCAGGCAAAGGCATTTCGCTCCTCAACCGATAGGGTACATCCAGGGCCAGTGCCAAGCCCGCTAATGGTACAAGGATACAATCCTTACTGGAACTTGATTTGGTCAGAGGCAGGCACCATACCTCGACATATGGTACAAAAGGGGCGTCCATGCAGCAGTGCTTCCGTCAAGGAATCAGCCACAACGACCTCACCCTTAAAAACATTCTGCTGTCGTCCCTTCTTGAACTGGCAGGCAGGCTGGACACGGCCACCACCACCAACACCCAGATGACTGCTAGACACACGCCACAGTGCTCCTCTCCTCTCCGAAGCGATCCATGTCACAGGCAAGTGCAGTCGAACCGGGTCAGGCGCAGCATTGCAAGCACGACGAGCCCAAGTGAAGGTCTCCCCTCCTCCACGCCTGCTCATCACTCCGGCTTTGTCGATGGCACGAAGCTGCTGGATCCGATCATAGACCTTATCGAAATCCAAGCTGTACACGTGCCCAACCAAGGCAGCAGCAAGGATTGGGCCCCTGTGCACCCCGGCCAAGCAATGCACGTACACAGATTCGCCAACTGCCAAGGTTGACACAGCAATCTGCTTCATCTGGGCCCACTCCTCGGCCCTTTCTGAACTGCTGTGAGCCACACAGCACTTCATCTGAAGGGGGCCTCTCCGCACCCCGTCACGGCACTCAGCAGCCGTCTTGTCCATGGCAGAGGCCAGCAACGTAACATTGTTGCGCTCCAACCACGGCAAATCTTCCACACGAGGAAGTCCTCCCAGCCACACTTTTGCATCACCACAAGAATGGATCAAGGTCGCAGGCTCGGGGCGGCCAGAGTTCCCTGGACGGTTCCACTTCGATGCCTCTCGATTGAAGAACTCCTCATTCGCAGCATCCTGAGCGCTCACATCCAAGACCTTGATGGGAAGAGCAACGGGATCAGCAGGTGCGGGACGCTTTGCAGGAGTCAACCTGACAGATGACGCCTTAGCAGGCGCAGCCTTGAACTCAGCCTTAGCCACTGGCATGGCCTTACCGGCGGAGACACCGCACTTGAAGGAGCCGGGGGAGACACCCCCTAGGACCGAGAGGGAGCCACCCTCTCAACTCTCCCCAAAGCCTCCCGCCTCTTGGCAATCATCGCGCGGCCTTTCAGCCTGGTTACTCTGGACATTTCCAAAGTAAGTTCCCTGATCAAAGGCATACCAGGGACCTGAAAGGGGCCATCCGTGACCTCGGAAGCAGCAGCAGCCAGCCTGGCATCAGCACGCTCAAACTCCTCGGAGAAGATGGTCCTGCACTTCGTCATAGAGACCGCTTGCCAGGATGCCGTGTTGCCGTCCTCTAGGATTCGCTTCACCACCTCGAACACCGCCAACTTCAATTGGTCAGTCTGTCTCGATTTCTGCGAGTTATATCGCGAGGAGGTGACCGCGACTTCCTTGTTCTTGTCCAGCCAGCCGCCTAAAGCGGTTTTCTGAGACTCGGAAAGTTGGGCCAGAGCCGAGATAGTGGGCACAACCCTGCGAAAAGAATAGGAAGACATGTCACCGATGTTCTTAACCTCCATCTCAAATTGCTGCCGCATGGTAGTAGTAAAGCCCTGCACATCCAAGGGCTTCCCCTCCAAGAGATCAAAAGCAAGGTGGTGGCACGCCAACTTCTTCTTGACCATGACCTTCCTAAAGAGCCGCAACTGCCTCACCAATGGAGGTGCCAAATCCAGCCCAGACAAAGAATACCTAGGAAGGCTCCAGTAGAAACCATCCCGATTGCCCCGCTGTTTGCCCCTGATACAGTAGAAAGTCATCATCTCCGACGTATACCACGCCAGATGGCTCCTCTGCAGATGCGCAAAACGCACCACACCGTAGATCATGGCAAACGCTGCGAAAGCAACGGACCAAAGGTCGCTATCCAACATATTCGTCAGCAGGTTATCCAAAACAATGAGCAAGGGAGGTGGCAACACTGGGGCTTGCCTACCCCCTCCAAACTGGTTACCAGCTTGACGAGCTGGTGCCGTAGCCAGACTTAAGTCAAGCTCCAAGGGGAAGTTCCTCACCAACCACTTGAGAGCTTGAAATGCCCTAGAAGGGGATCCTGAAGTCCTCAAGAACTCAGCCACATCGTGCGCCGTGGGAAGCTCCACGCCCACAAACACGCGAAGCTCCTGCCAAGTCGTGGCCGCCCTCTGCAAAGTAGGCACCTCTGACTTCCGACACACCTCGGTGACCATCTCATGGAAGTTCGCCCTCACACGATCACCAATCACAGGATCCGAAGAGCGATGCACCCCAATGATCGTCAACATGACCACGAAGAGTTGGATGAACCTAGACTTGGCCCCACGCAGCACAGGGCGCTCGAAGGTGCGCTTGACCGTAGCAAAGCTCTTAGCCTTGGCTTTGGCCTTCGAAGGACCAACAGGACCAGCTGCCGGGCGCAGCCGAGGACTCAAGGGGTGCCGCGGAGCCGCCACAGTGCAGGCACCACTGGATTCGGCCATGAAGATCGCCCTCACCAACCCGGAGACACCGGGGATGGAGCTATCCCTGGCTGCCTGCCAGGCACGAGCAACAGCCCTACCAGCCTCCCCCATCGCCTCATTGTAGCTGGTGAACATGAAGGCCAGATCAGCAGTGCTCTCAACTCCGTTGTCGATGCACCAACGCTCGACCTTCTTTGCCTCAGCTTCGGCCTGAGCAGCATCCAAAGGGGCATCCTGAGAAGCCATGGCCAACAATGGGAGCCACCCACTGAAAAATTTCTGGACACACCAGACAGTTGTGGACAACAACTGATAGCCCTTACCTGGCTATTTTGGCTTGAACCAAAATGTTACATGTTGAATGCTAGTGGAATTTGTATGCAAACATATCTTCATCACCGACCCTGCCAAGCCTCAAATGAAACTAATATATGCCCTATATTGACTAATCATATTATATGCCCTATATTGACTAATCATACTGTATCAAATTGTACTGATATACTGTGTTCATAGCAGTAGTCATAGTAGAGCTGTACTACTACAGTATCATACAGTATCCATGGCGCGCCAGTCTTCGCCGAGCGGCCATCGGACGACCACACTCTCCTCAGTTGGTGCACCATGGCATGACAGTGTCAATGATCATGATCTTTGAGATGAGTGATCAAGGTTGCTTGTGGTTCATGATCATTTGTCATCATGTTTTTTAAAGATTATGGTTAATGATCATCCCATCATGATCATTTGTAATTAAAAAAATTAGGATAATGGTTAATGATCATCCCTTCATGATAGATTAATCATGATGAAGCTTGATTATGGTTAAGACTGGTCCATGATGGTCAATAATGGTTTATCGTGATTGAAAGTGTTTGATACTGGACGGAAATGCTGAAGGGTGAATATGCCTATGGCCCAGGCAAAAGATGGGTCTGCCATTAAATGCTAGTCAATCACTAGCACTTGAGGTTTCAAGCGGCATTTTAATTAGACAGTTCAATCATCATATGCATGACGCACCTTGGAGTGCATGAAACGCCAGCACAACGGCACTGCTTGGTTGCGGTGCCTGAATGTTGCCCCACACTGGGGCTATTGTATTATAATGGTGTCATATCATATGTATATGATTATGACACGTCAAGACCAATGAACTGTGCCGGTGGTCGCGGGAAGATATATCAATTGATTATGACCCAAGAATGGAAGCAAAAATGGGCAGGATCAACCACTGCCCATCTTTCTATCCAACCATTGCCTGTAGTTGGCTATGGGTCAAAACCCTTAGTCCCCCTGGTTCCCATCATTAACCATTGTTTTCCCTATTATAGTTGCTTAATATTGATGGTTAACTGCTTGACCCATAGCCAGTTATGTCCAACCATGGCGCCTCACCGTTTCTTGCCGACTCGTCCAAGGAGCCAATGAAGAAGGTGAAGCCGCAGGAGCATTTCCACCAGTGGCCTCGGGGTGATCAGCCAGGCTGGAAGTGAACCTAAGCCTCTCCGGTCACCACTTCTTGCACAATGAACTTCCACCAAACTATGGGTGCTTGACACTTAGTATTGCCATATGCGTGTTTCTCAACCCATAGGGGTATCCCTATGTCATCCTTAATGTATAAATTTGGACCGTTTGTAGTAATAAACCAACCACAACTTTGGGGGTTCCCTATTTTGAGAAACTCCCCTATTCAACAACATACTTCCACCCACGGAGATACTTGGAAAGACTGGGTGACTGGGTGACATGATCTCCTTTATCAACCGACCAACCAAACAGTCAACCAACAAAACAGCCAACCAACTAAGCTTCATGCATCCAAACAACAAGTACAGCAACCAAGCCTACCATACCAAGGACATCCAAGGACCACGTCATTGTCCACGGCTGAATCTGCGATCCAATGGCTCTTGAACTTCCAAATGTTCTCACCTCTCTCCACCAAGGCCTCCATTCATCGGGCCGGCGAAATCATGGCGCCAGCCCAGCTTGTTGTCATCCGCACCAAATTCACAAACCAATGAAGCAATTAACCAACTAGCTGGTTAATGGTTAATGGTTAATAGTAGGCGAATTCATGACCAACCACTTTTTTGCAGCAACCAATCAAGCAACCAGCCGTACCAATCAATCATCTCTCAAAAGCACTGCAAGC
Source organism: Symbiodinium kawagutii (assembly GCA_009767595.1). Taxonomy (NCBI): domain Eukaryota; class Dinophyceae; order Suessiales; family Symbiodiniaceae; genus Symbiodinium; species Symbiodinium kawagutii. The sequence continues at coordinate 230,456 of VSDK01011352.1, read as the reverse complement.
ACATTGCAAACTCAGCCCACCCAAACCGAACGGGACAAACCCATCCGTCGTGACGGTCAAGCTCCGTTTGACAAGTTTGCTGTCAGGTGTACGACATAATATGGCCCGGTGGTTGTCGAAACCATCCGTGTTTCTGTTGCGAACATGCCCGAAATGATGGCAAACAGAGCAGTACTGCAAAGATATTTCGCAACCCGTGCAGCGGTGGTCTTGACCCATTACCCATTTCATGACAATCTATCAATGAACGAGGGGTCCTCGGAAAGCAATCCACAGTTTCTTGGTGTTACCATACAAAAACCCATGGTCTGCTTGTTTAGATCGCTGCCCATTGCTAGTGATTCAGGTATCTTCTCCCAATAGGTGTCAACACAACCGGAACATAAAAAAAAACTATAGGAATGGATAAGGTATGATAAATGCAGCAAACATGGCGATGAACAGTTTATTCAGTGAGTCTGCGTCATTGGTCTTTGCTGGTAATCCATGCATACATAGGTCCATCATTGCGCATCTACAGTGCTTAAAATGGCGCTATGTCCATCAACAGCTTTGGGGAGTCGTCAGCCGTACCAGCATGTGACACAGAGATGAGTCGGTTCATTCTTTGGGATGTCAACTGAAGATAGCTGAAGGGGGTTCCTGTGGCCCTGTGCCCACAGATGCCCACAGTCCTCTATGAATAGTGCTCAATAACGATAGAAATGACATCATCAATAATGATTCTGAATCATTATTGTCATGTCGTCATTTCTATTCTTCTTATTTCCATGCCCTTTGTTCCTTGGGGGACGTGTCCACGGATAGCACATCATGTGTGCTGCCATGATCTCTGGTCCCCTCATGCTCACATCCAACATGGGACCCAGCCAGCCCCGACTCACCGCCTTCAGCACCCGACTCCTGGCGGAGTCACGCGACCCACGATCCCTTGGGGAAGCTTCTGGGGAACAAAATTGGTTTCCAACAAAATAGTTGGGTAATGGTTCTGGGAAAAAAATCGTTTTCCAAAAAAATAGTTTTTCCAAAAAAGCACGCTGAAGTTTTGGGGAAAAATGGTTTCCAACATGTTCCAGCAAAAAAAATTGGAGCAACAACTGAAATTTGGGACAGAACATGTTTTGGATCATGGAGAAAGTTGGGATTCCTGTGTACCTATGCTGGTTGCAGATCATGACCCACGCATTGAGGTGCGGTCTGAATGTCATCCCCAGCGAGACAGCGAGTAGAATTCCTATGCTTCCAGCGACTGTGCCAATCCCAGTCCCAGCGTGGTTGGCACCCCAAACAGCCGCGTGATTCTCGGCATTTGAGTAAACATTTTGCATGGTGAATCACCAATACAAATCATCACATGGATACATTATGATATATCTATCTGCAAATCAGAAGTGTGCTTGTGTGTGTGTGTGCGTGCGTGTGTATCAAAAAATCGTAGCTTCCATGAAAATGATCATAACTTATCGATTGCCGTGGGCCATTGGACACATCGCCAGCTTCTCACTGTTCGTTTGCACAGCTGGTATCATGGTCACCTACACGAGAAGTCCAGTTGGCCTCGCTAGAACTAGATTACAGCCTGCTTGTTGCCCGGGACCCGCCCAACCTGATGTCTTCATCCATGGCGGGCAAAAAGGGAGGGAAAGACTTCATCTTTTCAGGCTCCTGGCAGTGTGTGATTGGGAGATCCAGCTGTCACCATTTTGGAAGGGAAATCACCTGGGGATGGCCGCGCAATGCAAAACTCGGCACCCGCTTTGAATCCGCTCGGCAATGTCTGGGGCTTGGTTTGCCATGATTCATCACCTACCAGCAAGCAACGAAATCCACCAGTGCTTGCCATTGTTTACTTTGGTTAATGTCATCATTAACCATGGTAAGACCCGTTTAACCATCATTAAGTATTACTAAATAACTACTGATCATTGATCATCAACCATCGCCAAACATCATCAACCATGATTAATTAACCATCACCAAACACCATCATCGATCATCACCAAACATAATAATAAATCATCAATCTCCAACCACTAACCATCAATCACAAACCACTAACCATCATCACTCATCAAGCATCACCAACCATCACTCCATCTCCCCGGTGTCCCGGCTACACCGCCCCTCTCCAGCATGAGCACGCGCAAGGAGTGCAGCAAGGACGTCTCGGGCGCGGCAATCAGCACCGCGGCCAAGTGACCCAAGACTCGCCACCTGGAGCTGTGCCATGCCAAGGCGGGTGGGGAACGGCTGTATTACGTGGTTGTTTAAAGCTTGCTGTATAATGATTGTACAATAAGAAGGCTTGTTGTTAATGTAGTGGTTGTATGATGATAAAGGTTATAGACAGGTTGGTGTATAGTGATTGTACAATGCTTGTGCAATCGTACTGGTTATGCCCACTCAGAAACTGGTAAATTAGATTAGGGCTCAGCTACCTTAGAAGGTCATGAATCCCATGGTGATGGTGGCGATCATCCACAGGGGTTTTCATCAAGGTATTGTGGATCAAGAATGGGTGAAGAATCGTCAAGTTGATGGTCAAATTCTGATGGCGTGTGGCAAATGAGAATTACTTCATGGTCAATGAGGCCGTAGGCCATACTATTATAAAAGTGACAAATGGATAATGATGGTACACAAGAAGCAATTACAAGTGGTAAAGTGCTCAGGAAGCAATCATGAATGTCAATAATGAACAAAATACGAGTACAAATCAATGATACCCTTTTGTAATCAAACAGAGCTGGCTCGAAAATGGGGGCCTATTCCAAATTCCTAAAGCATCTGGAACCATGGTCGATTGTCCGGCTAGCTTTGTTAGACTGCCAAAGGTTCATCACAAAGCTAAGAAGAATGGTAATAATAATGAATGGTCAATGATGACGGTGAAAGATTTGATTGGACTCTTGATGGCCAAGTATTGATCGGCTTGTTTGGTCAATGATGAGTGTAATCATCATGATTACTGATAATTAATCAACAACCAAGCATAGATCCTAGATGAAACATCAAGACCTATTGTAATTGGATCTTCAGCTATTGTCATGGTTGACTGCTACTACCAGCTATAAACGATGTCATCTTTACTATGTAAACATTATCATTATCATCTATTATCATGTTTGAATCATCAACCGAGTTTGACACCGTGAAAGAACTCCAAATGATTGACAACCAACAACTATGATAACTATGACTTCGACTGGCAATAAACCCATGCCTAAAGGGCCTAAATGTGATAGTTGCCTCCGAATCGGCATGTTGTCATGACCCAAATCCCCACCCAAGCCCATCTTGTTTTGGTTGCAAGTTGCAAGAACACCCGTACGTTGCTTGGGCTGCCAGGCTGACACATGGCTGTCAACGTGAAGATTGATCTAATCAACCGCACAACAATCCCTCAACACCTTGGGAATCAACCAACATCAACCGATCTATGGCAGGACCTATGTGATGAATAACCCAACGTGAAGAGGGCTCCATCCGGCCTGAGCAAGTCATCCATCTTCCGGCCACCGTAGGTGACAAAGGTCTCCAACCACTTCCTGGGTCGCGGCAGGGCCCCAAGGGGTGCTAGCTCCTGGCCTCGCTCTCAAGGGCCAACAGGCTATACCCCTGGCCCTGGGAACAGCTCCCAACCAGCAGCCAGTAAAGATCTTCACCAACGTTGAGGTTCTTCACCAGACTGAACTGCTCAGGAACCAGGTTCTTCCGCTGGGAAGCACATGGCAATACCACTTCCTTGTGCTTTGGGAGGTACATTGATGGGCCCAGTTGACGGAACCATTTGCATATACCATCCGTACACCCTCCCGAAAGTACTGATTGATGGAGAGAGGTAGGTGGCCTGTCACAACAAATGTTTGCCCGTGATGATACACCAACAGCAAATTTGTGAAATCAGGATCTACATCCATTGCTGATCGTTATGGATGGTTTGTTGGGTATTATTGCGACAAAACGCCAATAGCGGATTTTATGGACAGAAAAAACACCCGTGATTGATGGCTACTAGTGACTAGTGTTGATAAAGAACTGGCGCTGTGGCACAATGCGCGTACAAAAAAGATCCATATTTGGGCTCAGCCTGAAGCTTGAAACCTTTGGTGCGTTCTGCCGTGTCAACGACCCAGCATTCGGCAACTCAAATGACCTGACCGTCCACATGTTTTGATGCTGGACTGCTGCACAGCTCTTGACATGTCATGGAAACAAACATCACTGGGTGATCCAGCGATATCCATCGCAGCTTTTGTCCCATGAGAGATCCATGTCCCAAAACACCACACTCAATTTCATCGTCAAGGTCTGCTCTTTTTACTTCCAAACATGCGTTCAATATGATGGATCTCCCACTACGACCCTGGTCAATGCAAACCGTAATCTCCAGCCACTACTTATCATTTGCGCCCATCCTTGACCACCACTCGTCATCATTTGAAGTTGATGTTAACCATCGCCAATCATCACCAATCATCACCAACCATCACCAACCATCACCAACCATCACCAACCATCACCAATCATCACCAACCATCACCAACCATCACCAACCATCACCAACCATCACCAACCATCCCCAACCATCACCAATCATCACCAACCATCACCAACCATCACCAACCATCACCAACCATCACCAATCATCACCAACCATCACCAACCATCGCCAACCATCACCAACCATACCAAATATTACCATTACCTTCAGCCATTTGTTACTACTACCAGCAACTAACCATTACTAACTACTACCAACCACCACCACCGAGTGTTTAACCCAGCGTCTTGTCCGGAAGATCTTGGATGGGCGAATCATCACCCGAGAAGATGCGCAGCAACATGCGTTCCTCGCGAAGCCAAGCACCGTTGGCTGGACAGGTTCACCCATGACATGGTCTCGCCATCAGCCTATCCCACCCTTAGCCCCTCATTCTCCATGCTTTTTTGTCGAAGAATGTAGTGACTTCTGCCAGGAACCTCTGGGTATTTCAGGATTCACTTGAAGTTCTCATGTTTTTGAAGGTATTTCAAAGTCCAATAAGAAATCCCTCTTGCCATGTTTTGAAGGTATCCAATGCTCTGTAAAGAAGCATGGCAGCTGGGATTTCTGGATCTATGCTTCGGTAACATCTCTCCAACGACTTGGGCTCCCCGTGATTTCAGTGGCTGTGATAGTCCTGGCGACCTGAAGGGTTATCTATCCACCAATCAGCAAAAAATAGCTGCTGACTTACCATCAAATGTGGGTAGTCTATTTGAGGGTCATGTTGATCTACCATTGAAAGGCCTATGTTGAATTAATCAAGAAAAACGTGGGTGGTCAGAATTCAACATTTGTGTTGCAATTATTTGCTGGGTATTGTGTATCCCCCTGAAGAACCCGTGTCCATCGCCATAACGCATGGTGAACCTGCATGTCAACCAGCAGTTGTTGTCACAACTGTGCAACCATGCATATGATCAACACTGCAAATGAACCCTACCGAAAGATTTCGGCTTGAGGGCGGTATCAGGTCAACGCTGGAAGTCCCATGATGCATTGGTGCGGTGGCTGGTTTTTTCCATTGGGGTGTCATCCATCCCAGGATTAAACCAGCTAGTCATAATTGGATCGGATAAACTGGCTGGCAGCGCAGTCTGCGATATGGTACTGTTATGAGGGTTTACCCCTACCATCCGCTACCCGTTCAAGAAATGGTCCTTAACAACCAAAACTCTGAAAGGGTCCATAATTGCGAGGTTGAAAACAATAAATCGACCATTTCTGTAATAACTTCATAGTTACTTCGAACCATTTCTAATCACTGAGTACCTATATGACTTACGAATGGTTGGAGGATCATGTCCCAACATGTCCCACCTGGATCTTTGATCCCCATGGGACCCAGCTGGTCTCCGGTCGCCTTGTCAGTGACTTTGAGGTCGTTGCTGTTCGCCAGCCAGTCGCACAGCATGGGTCGCCAGGGAGGCCGATGGTTCGGCTCCTGTTTCTTTCGGCAACCCTCCCGGGGCCGACTGTCCACGGAGGTGTCGTGCGCCATCAATGTGCATGACGGATATGATATGCTGATGATGATGATGATGATGATGATGATGATGATGATGATGATGATGATGATGATGATGATGATGATGATGATGATGATGGGACATACTCTGGGAATGACTATGGGAGTGTATGGGGGTATGGGGATTAATGCACATCATGGGTATGGACGCAACAACAACGGAAAAATCGTGGTATAGCAAATGTCCAAAAGGTGGCACGCCCACGTTGGATGTGCTTGTTTCGAGTCCTGACAGTGCATCCACCAAAAATCTCAGCCATCCCAGTTGGTGGTTTCTCAAGATTGGGGTACCCCCAAATCATTCGACATTAAACATTTATAACAGGAGGACATCCAATTTTGTTTCGAGACACCACCAGTTCTAAAGCAAACCAGCGAAGGTACCATCTCCAGGGAATCTCAACTGCAGCTTGCTCCTCCAATGCTGCCAACAAGCCCGGCTCTTGGCAAACGGCCAACAACAGGCCTGTCGAAGGGCAAGGCAAATGGCTTTGGTTGATTGAGGTGGGATAAAACTGCGCTTATGCATAACTGCAAAACTGTCCAACTGCATATTTGCACACGATTGGAAAGTGCATAGGTATGTGTACAAGCCGGGTGTCAGCCGCTTGTGCCGGTACTGGTGGTCGAGGTAAGGTGTGGCTATGTCAGTAGTATCTTGCCGTGTATGTATGTATATATATATATATACATATACATGCTAATGTATATTGATGTATATTGATGTATAAATGTATATTGATATACATCGATGTACATTGATGTACATTGATGTATATATTGATGTATATCAATGTACGTGTTCGCGTGAATGTCTTCCCGAATAATTAAGCTTGATCATCCTCAAATAGCGATGCATCCAACATTCTGAATCTATCCAAGCCCATGTTGAACTTTGACACGGTAAAATGTTTCCGTTCTTCATCCTTATGGGCGTGTCCAGAAACCATACAGGTCTGACAGCAACCTGTAGCAGGAACGCATCAGTTGATGTGACCTACAGCCTGGTCGCCAAAACTGGGCGGTGCCTCATGAGCCAAGTTGGAATGACCATAGTCGTCGTTGGTTCAGCCAGTTGGAGTTCTTTATAATAGGGGGACCCCAAAAAATGGTTAGTTTATCACTAGGAATATACAATAAATGTCAAACTATAAATGGTTAATCAACTGAATGATTCGGGGGTTCCCCTATGACTTGAGAAACCACCAGTTGTATGATCAATGGTGCGTGTGACCCAATACTGGCGCCGATTCGTGCTCCTCGGCGTATTTTTTTGGTGTACCCCAACAAATCCTGAGAAAACAAGTCAGTAATTACCAACACACGCTCAGTATCAACAACTCATCTCACTTCATTCTCACCCTGTCGCTGCCAATATTCCCAACTCAGTATCAACCCTGCCCCCCTGAGAAACCATTCTCAACCCACCATCAACGATAAACCATTCTCAAACACCTGAATTGTCAACCCGTCACCTCTTCTCGACCAATCCATTCAACCTACCAGTGCAGCCAATCCCAGTCTATAGTTGAAGCTCATGAACGATATGGGATCGGTTCCCCCATCATTAACCATTGATTTCCTCCTCCTACTATTGTTGGTAACTATCCCCCATAAAGTTGTTGGTTAACTGCTTGACCCAGCTCGCCATATCTAGGATCAACGGCCGTTCTTCGGTCGGCATTTGGATCGGTCGCCTCCCACATGGCGCCGTCGCTTCTCCTCGGGCAGCTGCCCGATGTCTTGCCTGGGCACCGGCACCGGAGACCCTGGATGGGGGACGTGGCAGGTGGGGTTCTACAAATGCCTTTGAGGCTTTCCCAGTTGGTGGTTTCTCAAGCCATAGGGGGCCCCAAAAATAGCTGGCTTATTACTATAAATGATTGATATTGGATGATTTGGGGTACCCGGGTACCCCTATTTTGAGAAACCACCAGTTATCAACCAGCTGATCAGCCTATGTAATCATGCTGATGAACTGGGGGGTTCTCCCAGTTATCAACCAGTTTGTCTGCCAAATCATCCAGTTGAGCGACCGAATCATCCGGTTCTTAGCCTGATCATCCAGGTCATTGGCCTACACATCCAGTTGATCCACCAGTTATTCGAATAGATTCCTCCCAGTTATCATCCAGGAATAGCCTAATCATGCCTTATCATGCAGTTTATCAACCATTTATGGTAATAAGCATCCAACCATTTTGATCGAAAATCAAATGGGTTGATTATATTGAGGGATTGATGACATTCAATGATGGCTTGGTAGTGGTTGAGGATGGGTTGAGAAGTGGATGATAAGCCTTAACGACGGGTGAGTTGACCATGATTTGACGATTGAATCAACTTATTTCCCTTGAGAATGTCTGAATATATGTCTGAATGCTTGGCAAATCGATCATTGGTTTGGACAGCTGGTAGTGCTACAGCCGGGAGATCAGCTAAAAGTGACAACGATTGAAACCCGCCCCGGTTGGTGCCCTGCCGTCCCAGGTGCGCATACTTGGTGAGCTTGGCCGTGCTGGTGGTGGTCATGAGCTCCATCACCGCCACCGTGGCTTCCCGGTACTCCTTCAAGTCCTGGCAGGGCGCCAGGGGCGCGGTCCATGACCCCACCATTGATGGTGAATATGGCGAGCTAAACAACCAATTTCATGGGGGATAAGTTCACCAACAAGACCATAGGGAAACCATGGTTAATGATGGGGGAACCAGTGGTACAGGGTTTTGACCCACAGCCATATCTGCTGATCAATAAGACTTCAAAGTGGGAATGGGTCAAAATTTTCACTGGTCAATGTAAACTAACCAACAAATGTGTAGATGAACATCCCAACAAATATGAGTTTCGTCATTTCTGGGGTGTTCACCGGCTGAAAACTATGGTGTGATGTTGTCCAATTCAATAGGTTTGATAGAAACCTGGAGGTTGGCTGAGGAAACAGGACTTAGACTTGGACTTGCTTCCAAATGCTTTCCAGACTGTTTCTACTGCTTGAAGCGAACTTGGCATGTGCTGCACATGCTTGGACCCTCAGTCCGACACTGCCTTCGGAGCTGGAAACAGCGTGCCTGGGTTGTGATCCAATATCACCTTGTGAGGTGTTTTGGTGGTACTGCAATGTGTGGTCATGCCAAATGACTATGGTCACAACCCACCTCTGCTATTGGTGTCTCTGTTGCTTCGAGAGACCCAGATGTCCGCTGCAACTGCGCAAACCAGAAAGTTGGGACGTGCAGGGGATTGATGACTAAAGGATCTATGACAAACATCTATGCGTACGAACGTGTTCATGGATCACAAATGACTCAAATGACTATGAATCTACTCGCACCACTCTAGTTATGCTTCAGGAATGTTCAGGATCGTACCAACCAGTACTACTGGTAGTGTTCACAACTATTGCTACTATGCTTCAACTAACTACCAGTTGGTAGTTACGAGGTACTAATATATAGTTGTAACTACTGGTAGTACACAACTATTCAGGTTACAACGAGTCATTGGTCAACAACTCGCAGCCGTTTACTGACCATCAATCAGCTACCAGGGCTGACCTCAATGGATCGCCCGCGCAGTCCTGGTCTTCCCCGAGGAAGGGGTTCCACTTGGGCACCAAAGCGGCGCCTTGGGGTGACCAACGTTTGGAAGAAGGAACCAACAATTTATGCTACTGTAGTTGGCTATTAATTGGCTATTAATAGCTAATGATTAGTATCTATCAATAATAGTTAATTAATAGTTATAGTTATGCGTGATTGTTAATAGTTGGCTGTTAATAGTTGATGATTAATAATTATGTATGATTGTTGTTAATATTCATGATTATCAATATTCATTGTGAACTGTGAACTGCTCCACCCCCGGTGCTTCCCTCAACTTGGGGTGACAAGATGGTGACAAGGCACCGATGAACTTTTCGAAGTCGATGTCATGCAGGTCACGCCATTCCCTCAGCAGCTGAGCTTCTCAGCGACCAGAGCTGGGGCTGCTGGCACATCACCACAGCTAATCTACCATTTGGTTAGGGCACTCCTGCTAGCTTCTTAGCTCCCCCTTTAACGGGTCATGGGGATGTCATGGGGATACCCCTAGAACCTTAGCTCACCACCAGCCAGCAATGGTGGGCCTGGTGCAACAAATGGATCTCGAAATTCTGATGCAAAATGGATGACAAGCCCACAATAAGCCAGTCAAAAAGTGCCTGATGCTTCAGAAAGGGATACAAGGTCCTTCTTGAATCCAGAGCTTGATGTGATTGATGTTGACACGTACATCCCATCAACAGATTGTGCCGAAAGCAATGCCTAGCAACGGTAAACCCATAATGGTGGGACCCAAGATCAATGAAACTACTTGGACAGGTGGGGTATCCCTACGATGAGTCCATGGCTTTCTTGATACCGTACCGGTTTAACGACACTTAAAACTGCTGACAGGCAACAAAGCAAACAACAACAGAACAATGGATTGAACACTACCAGAAACGGGTTGAAATTGTCACTTCGTGACTCCAATTGATGATTTTCATAGGTTAGGGTTTTCGTTGATTTATATTTCTGGTTGCTGCGGTATATGTTTTTGCAATGACCGGTCAGAATGAAATCTGCTGAAACAAGGACCTGACTTTGTTCCTCCTAAACTCAGGTTCGGTTCTGGAAATTTTGGTGTTGAATCGTATCCAGCCCTGGCTCCCTCTATCATAATCATGTTTCATATTATATGTAAAAATATGTATGTATATATATATATATATATTTATTTATCTTTATATTTATTGATTTATTTATTTACTCATTTATTTTATTATTTATTTATTTTTTATATATATACATATACACATATATATATATTGGGATATTGACATACAATATAGACAAATAGACAAAATACCATTAAACCTAAATACTAACACGATTTCCTCCCTTTGTCCTTGTCCCGCCCCCACCTTTCCCAACGTTTCCTGAATGCTATACTTTTGGCTACTGCTGTATATCTTCGGGTGAAAGCCGAGCAAGGTGAAATTGGCTCAAATAAGCACCTGTTTGTTTTCCTTTGAAATCTCTCAGCTTGGTACTCGCTGGCTGTGGGCCACGTCATAAAAAATTCCCAAGATCATCCCAACATATCCCCAACATCTTCCCATGATCATCTCATCATTACCAAAAACAAATTCAAAATATTAAAATCTCAATGATTAAGCAATGATGATTATAAAGAAATCAAGTCACATGATTAAAATGTATAAAGTTTTCCACCTTTTCTTCTTCTCCTCTCCTCCTTCCTGTCCTTTCCCCTCCTTTCTCCACAAAGCTCCTGTGAAGTACGCCTCCTTTGTCCTTGGGGACACCTTGGGATACCTGGGCGCAGCTGTACCTCGGAACTCTGGCCTTTGTCCCCCTCCCCCGGGGCAGTGAAGAGCTCCACCTTGGGCTCTGGTCTTGCAGCCGGTTTATGTTGGGAAGAGATGGGATTTGGGAAAATGACATGGGATGTTCCTCCCATTTATGATGGGTTTATGTTGGGAAAGGGGTGTCTTAGGCACAGGAAGGGTGTTCCTAAGGAATCGGAATGATCATCAATTTTGATTATAAACATCAATGATTATGATAAATAATGATGATTAACAGATTAAAATATATTAAGATGTATAAACCCACCTTTTCTCCTTCTCCTGGCTCCCTTACCTTTGTCATGACCTGGGCCTCGAGAGCTCCAGCACCTCCTGTCTCCTTCCTGTCCTCCCCACCTCGTTACCCCTTGGGAAGAGATGGGATTGTGCCACGTCCTGGGCGACCTCCTCGGCGCCTGTTGGGCCTTGGCACTCGCTGCACACCTTAAAGGTTGGGATGTTGGGTGGCGCCCGTGACGCTGCTGGGCAGGCGCCAAAGTCGACTGTGTTGGGCCAATGTGAAATTCATGGTGGGGGTGTGGGAGGGTGAAATGTTGGTGGACCAGGACCTAAGTTCAAGGCCAAGATCTCCCCCCCCCCTGTGGCCGTAAGGCGTGGCCTCTGCGAGCGTAAGGCCCATGTTAGGCACAGAGGTTGGGGAAATGTTGGGGTTATAGTGGGTTTATGTGGGGAAAAGGGTGTCTTAGGCACAGGAAGGGTGTTCCTAAGGAAGATTACCAATAAATTGATTTTTTTCAAGGTTATGCGCCCTAGATTCTTGCCCAAAAAGCAAAATTTCAAGAAAAAAAACCAAATCAAGGGCGCATAAAAGTGCGTTATCTGGTTTATGCGCCCTTGATTTGGTTTTTTTTCTTGAAATTTTGCTTTTTGGGCAAGAATCTAGGGCGCATAACCTTGAAAAAAATCAATTTAAACTTATTGGATTTTTTTTTTATCCAATAAGCTTTTTGCCTGCTTCATATTTTTTTCATGTTTTTTAATTTGGTTGTGTTTTTTTTTTCCATTTATCTTTTTTGGATGAGTTTTGGTCCAAGGCCAAGGGTTTCACCTGAGAAAAAATGTTCAAAAAAGCTCATTGGATTTTTTTTTATCCAATAAGCTTTTTGCCTGCTTCATATTTTTTTCCTGTTTTTTAATTTGGTTGTGTTTTTTTTTTCCATTTATCTTTTTTGGATGAGTTTTGGTCCAAGGCCAAGGGTTTCACCTGAGAAAAAATGTTCAAAAAAGCTCATTGGATTTTTTTTTATCCAATAAGCTTTTTGCCTGCTTCATATTTTTTTCCTGTTTTTTAATTTGGTTGTGTTTTTTTTTTCCATTTATCTTTTTTGGATGAGTTTTGGTCCAAGGCCAAGGGTTTCACCTGAGAAAAAATGTTCAAAAAAGCTCATTGGATTTTTTTTTATCCAATAAGCTTTTTGCCTGCTTCATATTTTTTTCCTGTTTTTTAATTTGGTTGTGTTTTTTTTTTCCATTTATCTTTTTTGGATGAGTTTTGGTCCAAGGCCAAAGGGTTTCACCTGAGAAAAAAATGTTCAAAAAAGCTCATTGGATTTTTTTTTTATCCAATAAGCTTTTTTGGATCGGTTTTGGTCCAAGGCCAAAGGGTTTCACCTGAGAAAAAAATGTTCAAAAAAGCTTATTGGATAAAAAAAAATCCAATAAGCTTTTTTGGATCGGTTTTGGTCCAAGGCCAAGGGTTTCACCTGAGAAAAAATGTTCAAAAAAGCTTATTGGATAAAAAAAAATCCAATAAGCTTTTTTGGATCGGTTTTGGTCCAAGGCCAAGGGTTTCACCTGAGAAAAAATGTTCAAAAAAGCTTATTGGATAAAAAAAAATCCAATAAGCTTTTTTGGATGGGTTTTGGTCCAAGGCCAATGGATTTTTTTTTATCCATTCATTTTCTGGAGGGAGGTTCTGGTGGGCCAAGGCCCCAAAAAATTTGGCTCAAAAAAATAAATGGATTTTTTTTTATCCATTCATTTTCTGGAGGGAGGTTCTGGTGGGCCAAGGCCCCAAAAAATTTGGCTCAAAAAAATAAATGGATTTTTTTTTATCCATTCATTTTCTGGAGGGAGGTTCTGGTGGGCCAAGGGCCAACGCGATATGCGCAAATCCCGGAGCTCCGGGAGCCCAAGTCTCCACATGGACCTTTGGGGAGGACAAGGTAAGGTAAGGTGGGGAAAGGTGGGGACAGGACAAGGACAAAGGGAGGAAATCATGTTTAAAAAAATGACAAGGAAAAAGTTGTCATTGAGGCTTGTTTATGATTAATGCTGCTCATTTATGAATGATGATTGTCGATTGTTGTTAAGTATCATCATGTTTCATGGCGTTTGGTGTATGATGGGATGATCATGGGAAAATGTTTGATGGGTTTGTTTTGCATCTATTCGTGCATGCCCAGCAAATATACCTCAGCACAAAACATAAAAAGCGGCACCTGTGAAAATCTACAACTCCAATAGGTAAACTCTACTGCCTCCCAAAGGATATTTCGGTGTGTCCTATCCTAACAAGCCCCAAACCAAATCATTGACTTCCCGCGGAAAATCAATGAAAATCATCATGCTTCGTGGATTTGGGCGATCATGAAACAGCCAAGTGATGCCAAGCGTCTTGACCCAGCTGGTCTCTGACAAAGGCTCCTCCGCCAGAGTCCCGCGCACAAAGGACAAGCCGCGCACACGCTCCATGCACTTCCTCATGTGGCGGAACATCAGCAGTTGATAGCAGTTGCGTGTTTCTCAGGTGGAAAAACCCAGTCACTTACCTTCCCAGAAACTAAAGGAGTGCAGATGGGATTATTGGGCATGTCACGCAGTCAATCTCAAAATAGAAAGGTGGCAACTGATATGCATCTGCTTGCCTGTGATTGCACATGGTTGTGTACGTATGCATGCATATTACGCATGCATGCAGTCACGCATGCTGCACATGTATGAATATTGGTATCCATTAACAAAAATCATCGCTCTCAAGATGTTCACATTCTAATGCATCGTTCGGGTCTTCAAATGAAAGCAAATGTTTGAGTGTATACATTATGCATGCAATATCGACAGTTAGGAGTCTTTCCCAAATTCCATGCTGCTACAGGACTCTGCACGTGGCATTTCAACTATGTGCCGAAGCACATGCAGTACTTGCAGTGTCACTTGAAACTGCTAGCAAGCAGTGGTTCCTTGGCCAGAATTCCCTTCAATGGCTTCCATGCTAAGCAAGTGATGGCCATGCTCTTCTGTGGTTGACCCGTAAACCTCCCAAAATCACGAACGCACCATTTCACCAGCACAGCTTCTGCAGATGAAGCAGAAACGAACGATGTGATCATTCAGATGCACATTGACCTCTGAAACCTTCCTGTGAACCAGAAGAATGCTGACATTTTAAGATATGGTCTGGTGTTGATGTTTTCATATGTTTGCTATCCTTTGGGATATCGTACTCCAAACCCGAACGATTCTGATGGGTGGCAGCTCAAAAAGGGATGGAATCGAACCTGCCAGCACTGCAAGCACTGCTTCATGAAACGCCTTTGGATCCTTTAGAGTGAAGCAAGTATAATCATTGATCGTTCTGGCCAATGATGACATGCCCTGATAGTGGAAACAAACCAAAGTAGCCTTTGGGGGTCGGATTTCTTCGGGACGATCCACAATTCCCTGGTACCAGCTGCTGCAGGGTTGATGTCGGAACCCAGGCCAACTGCAATTCCGCCACATGACTTCTGTTTACCTCTGCATAGATATACTAAAGTTCCATGTCCGAATATGTCCGAGACTTGACAGTTGGTAGAATGTTTTTTCCTGGCATTTCTTCGGTCTGCTGAGCTTTGGGACACTGACAGGATGGATCAAACAAGGGTCGTATCAAGAAAATCAGCCACCTACCTGGCGTGTTCAGCATGATGGTTCATGGTTCATCCTCGGCGAGGTTCCTTCAACTTTCAGATGGGCCCCCAGCCAGAAATTGGTTCATAAGCCATTGAAGTATATTTGTGTCATGTTGTATCTAGCATAGCTAGTAGTCACTCTAGCTATAAGCCCACTTAGGTAACGTTCCACCTTTTTTTCGGTGGCCGTGACCGCCAGCTTTTGAATGAGTTCATCCACCGAGCCGCAGCAAGTACAGTCGCATGGATCGGCACACGGATCGGAAGCCAGGATGATGTGTCTTCAGCAAGCCGTCCACCTTCGCAGCACCACTGGCGGTCCCGGCTTGGTCTCAATGTGTTGTTGCAATGGTCAACTGCTGGGTGGGGCGAAGACCACCCCGTCATGAAAAATATTGGTCGACCAACCAGTTATCAGTAATTGCTAGGGAAGATCAAAAAATGTTTGAAACCACCAGCCAGTCAATGTTCTTGATACTGGCTGGTGTTGGCCAATACCGGTGAATAGTGGCGCGGAATGATTATTGAAACGATGGATCCTAAACAGTTATGATCATTCCCAGGCCATCGTAGGGCCCCGAACGATTGGTTTGCTCAGATGCTCTGATTCTGAGAACGGGTGCAGATTCATCGACTTAATGACTTTGGCGATCCACTGCTAGGGTCAGGATTTTGAGATGTGCAAACGAACCTGCTTTTCACAAAGGGAAAAGCACCAGTGACACCACGTCAACCCCCAGTCGTACTAGCCGTTTCACTTCCAAGCGGGAGCATCTCTGCTGGGACCCCTCTTTGGGGGCACAACAACGTGGTCGTCGCAACCGCTTCCCTGAAACTGCTGGTCCCCGCGGGACAGAACTGACTGCACCTCCCAAGTAGTACCATGGCTGCTATGAAGACCTGTCCTAGTCACCACTAAGAGGTGGGCTGCCTTAGGTGGGCTGCTGGGCAGCCCAAGCCGTCCCCTGAGATCCGGACCTTGGGCACAGCGAGGGCGTGAAGATCGTGGTCAATGGGATCTTGCACCAAGATCTGCGCGTACATGTGCAGGATGCAGCCTAGGCCAAGCCCTGGAACCAGCAAAGGAGCTACAACCACCGGAGGTCAGCGCAAAATGCTTGAGAAGTGGATTGAAGAAACCCCAAAACTGCTATGGAGAAACACAAATTCAAGTCATCCCATCAACGTTGGTCGATAGAATTCCAAGATTGGATTGGAGCAGCCTCGTATATGAATGTAGCGAGTACTGTGCCCGCCTGTGACCTCGTGCAACATCCTATGAGCAGCAACCAGGTTTTGCTTTTGTCGTGTCATGCGTTTTATAGCGTGTTGCATTACATTGATGTACATGTTGATGCACCTGTAGGAAATGTAGTGTGCAGTCATGTAAAATGAAACACTGCAGGACTGGTATAAATGCGTTCGCAATGCAATACAATGAATTTGAATACAATACAATAGGAATACATACATGTATATCCGCCGACCCCTGCCGGATGCAGGGGGAGCGCGCCGAAGAAGGGTGATCAGCAGCAGGAGCTAAGACAAGATACCAAGATCAGAATCCAGAGTACAAAAAGAGAAACTGCAGATGCAGGGACAGAGAGCGACGTGAGGCCCCGGCCGGCCGCCCGGAAACCCTTGCAACACCCTTGAAACGCATCGGGCAACATACGTTGCACATGGGGCCCAGATGGCGCAAGCCGCCTGAGAGGCTCAACCCAGAGGTTCAATATAATTCCCAACGTGGCTCTAAACATCGTGTTTTTTCTTGTTTTTTCGCCGCCGTCGTCTTCGAAAACTTGGTAAAACATGTGGATTTTGGCATGTGGCTGCTGTTCTCGCACGTTGCGCCATATCGCGTTTTTGTTGCATGTTTTGGTTTTTGTTTGTTTTCACGGGGTAAATGCCAGATGCCCAACATAGGGTCAAAGCCGGACGTTGAAACCCAGGACCAAGACTAGACACCCAAAAAGAAGAATGGTTTTGTTTAAATGTTTCTAAGGGGCTTCAGAAAGCGACGTTAGGCCTGGCCGGCTGCGCCGGAAACCCTGCAAACGTTCCAAACCCCTTTTGCTGGCTAAGAAACCGCGGACATAGGGCCGACATAGGCCAAGAAAGGGCAACTGCGCGATGCGCGCAAAGCCGTGGTTTTTACGTGGTTTGGGGCTGCAGCCGGGAGTCTGCCCAAAAGGCCAAAATGGCAGCCTGCCGCAGCGGAGGCAAGTCGAACCACAAAATTATCGTACATAGGTCCCTGCGAACACACAGCTCCAGGTAAGAACATGGCTACCAAGGGACGAGCAAAATCTGCTTCCAAAGGTGTACCCATCACTACTATTGTTGGAAGGGTCCATGTACGGCCAGCCATATTCTCAACCATTAACAGCCACAACTTGATCACTGCACGGGAATGAAAATAAATCATTAATGTCTTGTTAACCATAAAACACGGGTCCCGAAAGGAAGGCTTCTGCGGCGCCGCGGCTGTTTGTGAGTGCGTTGCACTGGCGGGTGTTTTTGAAACTTGGCAATTGTTGGAGCATCGCTGCTCTGCGGGCGCGTCAGGAAATTTTGTGTTTTGCAGCAGGCATAGCTGAAGCACGCGCGCTCAATGCATGCATGGCACTATAGAGGACTGTGTGTACTGTGCGTCCTCTGGGCTTCTGTTGCTGGAAGCGGTTGTCATTGCGCGCATCTTGTCCGCGCAGCTCCGTCAGAAGATGGCCGAAGCGCTGCGGCGACACGAGGGCGTAGAGCACATCTCTGGTTGAAAAACCTGGATTGTTTGAACCAGTTTTGGCCCTTCAAAACAAGTGTTGGCGTGAACGTAGGTGGAAACACAAAACTTCTGACAATTTATATCTAAAGCCCGAGCATCTGGAGTGACGGAAAAGGTCATCTCTGTTGGAAGATTGAGAATTTGTCCATCCCACGGCGCTGCAAAATTTTCTGGGAGTCAAGTACCGGCAGCCCTTGAACAGCAGTCCTTCCTGACACGCTTCTGCAGGCGGTAGTTCGTGGTTGGACAATAAATCGCGCAGGTCGTCGGCGAAGCCAGTGGGAGTGGCCTTGAACTCTTCGAACCTGCCTCTGCCTAGAGTCGAACCCGCCAGGAAGCTTTGGACAAGTCTGACCACCATATCTGCAGACGCAGAACGATCCCGCCAGGAAATCGGGTAGTGAACAAAAGGTTGGATTTGCTTCCTTGCCTCGTCGAAGGCTGCGAGGTTTGCAAGTTCGAGAAAAATTGCCGAGTTGCGCCCGTGGGTGTGATCTTCTTTCTCCGCGTGGTCTTCCATGAGGTTGGCGTGGATCAGATAGTCTGCGAAATGCACTTGCAGTAATGAAAGGCCCTTGGACCCATGGCATGCTTGCGATGTTGTCTACAAACTTCTCCAAGTTCAATTTCAAATGGACATCAAAATGCTTTTTGTTGGTTAAATAATATGACAAACATTATTGTTCTCCTCCGTTTCTTTTTCGGAGACACCACTACCTCGCCCACGTAGACGCAATGCATGACGAGAGATGGTTCCATATTTCAACTTGCAAACGCCAAGCACGCACTGCATCAGCCACACTTGAGCCATCAATATACGACATCTATAAATTAGAACTAAGTGATTTCCAGAATTTTCTCATGTTTGGTTAATGAGCAAAAGCCAATGATTACCATCTTCTAATCTGAGGATCGAACAAATGGCGTCGCACATCAGCCTGAAGGAAAGGAAGCAGAAGCACATGTTTGCAAATTGCATCAACAAGCAAATGGTGAGATCGAAACCAAGCAAGCGCATTTTTTCGTGATGTTGAAAAGCTCTTCGGGCAGCTCTTTTCTCGAGACCCGCAGGTCCAATTGGGAGCAGCCCAGCGCGTCCAGACTTTGAGTGTATCTACCATGGAGCTGCGAAAGTGTAAGGTCCACGATCCATTCGTAGCAGCATCCACAATGGGATACGATCGAGCAAGTTGAAAATTTGCAAGCTTGCTTTTGGGTGATACCCTTTTCGACAGCACAAATCCCACTTGTCGTAGCGATGCGCAAAAACCTCACCTCAGATTGGAACTTCTAGGGTCAATTTCGATGGAATTGCTTAAATACACAAAAAAATCCAGTAGTCAAAGTGCCATAACATTGCAAAGTTATGCCGAGATGCGGCTTGCCTGAAAGTCCACTGCGGCAATCAGGTTATGCAGGTCGAGCTGATCAGCATCCACTCGAAGAACTGCCGGCCAATGCAATCGCATGGCTTCGATGTCGGCTTCGGTAGCCATGCGCAATACACTAATATCTTGTCTTTGAGCCAGAGCTCTGCAACCGATTCTTTTGCAGATTGTGCAATCAACTTCAAGCAACTTGAAGAAAAAGACTGTAGTCAATAAAGAGCCAACTTTGAGAAATTGTTACAGAATCTACCAAAAATTGGGCTAAAAGCTCCTGGCCACTGAATCGGCTGCGCGCTCCACACCAGCGACTATGCATTCACACACACGCTATACCATCCCTCCCCCACGCACCTTCTGGCTCACGACCCTTCTCTTCAACTCCTTCCTCTTCTACCACGGCTTCCGCCATGACCCTGCCGCCTGCCACTCCTATGCCCAGAGCCCGCTTCACTCTTTCAGCCAATATTCATCGCAGCATTGCATCTGCACATTGGCCTACCCCGAACCCCCACCTTGTACCTCCAAACCGCAACGCCTACCCCTCACTGCCAAACCCCAAGCCCCGCCCCTCGCTGCTGGGTCCCCCAACTGCGCCACCAATCATCTGCACAGCGGTCACGGCTGACATGATGCTCCAATCACAGCGCTCGCAAACGCCATCGAAGGTCACCTTGCTTCAGGACATCTACCCCCACGCTGCAGAACTCTTAGAGGGGTTTCCATTCTATAAATGGCCCCACGCCCAGCCCAAGCAGCTTACAAAAACTATATCTGGTCAAGTCACCTGCTTCCATGCTCGGACGCTGCAAAACTCCTGGCGGTGTTTCGACGGCATCAGATTCCCCACGCCCAGGTACTTTAAAAAACTGCACATGGTCCAATCACTGGCTTCGCTCTCAAATCTTTCTGTTCATCAGTGATCACCAACGAAAATGAACTGCAACCACTAAGCCTGTCCACTTCGCGCTTCGCGCAACATTTGGACCATTGCACCGGGCGTCCAATGCAACTGCGGCTCCTGCACATCTACCCGGACGCTGCAAAACTCCTGGCAGTGTTTCGAATGCATCAAGATCCCCACGCCCAGGCATCTTAAAAAGGCTGTACATGATCAAGTCACTTGCTTCAATGCTCACGTGCTCTCATCCAACACAGCTCTCAACTCTGGCTTTCTTTCTGTTCATCAGTGAACACCAAGGCAAGTGAACTGCTGCCACAAAGCCTGTCCACTTCGCGCTTTGCGCAACATTCAAACCATGGATTGCTCAACCTCAGCGCACGCCCCGGGGCACGCATCTGAAAGTGCTCAAACTGCTGCATCCAATGCAACTGCTGCTCCTCCAGATCTACCCAGACGCTGCAAAACCCCAGGCGGTGTTTCGAATGCATCAAGATCCCCACGCCCAGGCATCTTAAAAAAGCAGTACATGATCAAGTCACTTGCTTCAATGCTCACGTGCTCTCATCCAACACAGCTCTCAGCTCTGGCTTTCTTTGTGTTCATCAGTGAACACCAAAACAAGCGAACTGCAACCACCAAGCCTGTCCACTTCGGGCTTTGCGCGACATTAGCACCATGGATTGCTCAACATCAGCGCACTTGCACCGGGCGTCCAATGCAACTGCAGCTCCTGCACATCTACCCGGACGCTGCAAAACTCCTGGCAGTGTTTCGAATGCATCAAGATCCCCACGCCCAGGCATCTTAAAAAAGCTGTATATGATCAAGTCACTTGCTTCAATGTTCATGTGCTCTCATCCAACACAGCTCTCAACTCTGGCTTTCTTTCTGTTCATCAGTGAACACCAATGCAAGTGAACTGCAACCACCAAGCCTGTCCACTTCGCGCTTTGCGCAACATTCGAACCATGGATTGCTCAACATCAACACATTGAATCTCCACCCGACCACAGATGATGGGCTTCTGGGTGTTGCCGAGTTTGGCTATGTGATGATCGGAATACACCCACAACGCTCCAACTTGTTCCAACTCCAGCGGGGCTTGCACAATGCCATGGTAAATAATCACACGGCGTCCCACTTCATAGGTGTAATCGCCATCACCTCCTTTTTATTTATGTAATGTTTTGACATTTCTATATACCATATTCATATTCTTATTTACTATCAGATGCTTGTATATCATATATGTTTATAAATCCTTACCCATCCCTTCCTCCCATCCAAACTCTCCACACGCTCTACACTCTGGTTGAAATCGTCGCCAAAAGTCAACGTTTGCAGATTCCTCTTTTCCAGGGGTCGGCCCTTATCATAACATTATATAACTAACGATACAAACATCGTGCCATGTGATACAACTTATCATCCTATGACGTGTGTATACTACTGTATGATAACGCATATCATTGCGCAGTGCAACTTGATCAGTAATTACAACTATAGAAACAAAATAGAATGAGGCGTAAAATAATACACGAACATCTTACATGATGTACCGCTGTGGAAAAACGTGCATAGTGCTGTCCAGTAGCAAATCATATACCCAAAATTATTGGATAGCAAGCCATAAATGTCATGTGATCTTGTATATCAGTGCTTTGTATATTTGCATGTGTGCACCGCTTTAATCCGCTTTATATGTGGTACGATGCAGGGCATTGAGATACTCTTGTGTGATATGATGACAGACTGTGCTATGAGAAATGCAAACATATACAACTTGCTCACGTATCAATGCATCTATCTATCTATCTGTCTGTCTATCTATCTGTCTATCGATCTATTGATCTGTCGATCTATCGATCTATTCATGTATCCATCTATCGATCGATCTATCTAGGTATGTATCTGCATCTGTGTGTGTGTATCTGTATGCCTTCGGTGATGCAAGCAGTACGACCATAGGACCATATGGCTTTGGGTCAGCCGGGCCCCGTGGCTGGAACCTTGTCCCCTGCAGCGACCGCACCCCTATGCCGTTCGGCAAGGTTCGGCACTGACCGACCAGTCGCAACATCTTGGCTGTGTTGGACTTCACTTCCTGACACCGCAACCGGGGCCACCGGCCGGCAATCCGAGGGAACACACATTTGCTGGTTCCTCAAAATAAGGGAACCTCTCGAAATGGTTGGGTTATTACTAACAATGGGTGATATGGGATGATTTGGGGGTACCCCGGACCCCTGTTTTGAGAAAACACCATGTTTGCGAGCGCTTCTTTTCTTGGGATCGGCATTCACATGTGGATGGTTGTATGTGGGATTCCGGAAGAATGCCTTGTGCTAGATTCCAAGCTACAGACCCGAGAAGCAGCCACCCAGAAGCAGCCACCCAGTATATACAGTGGATTCCTTCATACCCTAAAACCAGGGAAACCAATTCAGGTGGCATACTGGTTGATGCGTTTCATGCACAGCCCTTCAAGCAATCAATCATACCAGGGTCTAGGCTAAAATGTCCAAAAAGTTTACGACCGTGTGGTTTGAGGACAAGCCATCGACTGCTTCTCACATCATTTCCGATGGCTTGCAGCCATCCTAGTTTCTAATCAGGCGGATTTGGTTCACAGGCAAATAACAACTAGGTCAATTACTATAGTTAATAGACATTGGGAAAGTCTTGCTGGCGCATAGATGATGACCTTTTGCTTAGAAGTATACGGGAAAGCACCGGTGCCTGCTCTGGCCGCTCTCGTCAGAAGTGGCTTACTAGTGGAAATCCACTGATAAATATGTGCATCCTATGAATCCACTGATAAATATGTGCATCTTATGTTCAAACAGCTTGGAATCTGTTTATAATGTATCAAGGCTGATCGCTCGCCAAACCTAGTCCTCCAACTTGCACTTCAATCAGCAGTCAAGTCAGCACCAGACCATGTCGCTTTTCATCACAACCAGCCGTTTGATGTGACGGTTTAGACCCCCTTCGCGCCCGCCAAGCTGATGAATCTGAGTTCAAAGAATCCAGGACAAGATGCATGTAGATGAATGAATTGACCATGGTCACCCTGTAGATCAACGGTGGTTACCACACGTTACCTGACCCATGGGTCTGTCGTGGCATGTCCTCGCTGCCTGACTCCTCCCAGCGGTTTCTCCAAGCCGCTGAGCCGAAGATGTGTGGTAGCTGGAGGTCCGGCCAGTGCTCTGGGTCCTAGCGATGGCCAGTCGCTTGGCCATGTTCAGACTGGGCCCCTAGTGAGTATGGATAGGCTAAGGTTGACTAACCCTACGGTGAACTATCTATGTGAGTATGGATAGGGTATCTGGTTGGTGGTGGAACCACCCCTATGAAAATATTAGTGAACCAACTAGTTGTTTATAAATAATAGGGAAAATAAAAAATATTTGAAACCACCAACCAGGTATGATAAGGTAAAGTATGACTAACCAGTTGGGGACCTATACCCACTAGTTAGGGACTCATCAACTAGTGATATAAGGGTATACCCGCCCTGATAAGGTCCAGTAAAGTATGACTAACCTACGGTGAACTATCTAGGTGAGTAGGCAACTATGTCACTAATCCCTTCCTACTATTACTAAACCCCCCCTAATACAAAAAACCACCTTGGGGGTACACTTCTGGTTTTTTCTGGTTCTGGCCAATTGTACTTTTAATTGTGGCAATTGAAAAGTAAAAGGGATACCACATTCCCCAAGCAACCGTTCCTCCCCCTATTATTAAAAACCTCTGGCTCAGGGGATGTTTAATATTAGGGTCCTAAATACCCAAGTGGTTTTTATCATTAGGGTCCTAAATTTAATATTAGGGTCCCCTTCATGCAATTGGTTTTTGCAATTTCTGAATAGGTGTTAATAACGAATTTGATAAGGCAAACATTAAATGCCAAAATGGTTTTGATCATTGGGGTCCTAAATCTAATATTAGGGTCCCCTTCGTGCAGTTGGTTCTTGCAATTTTTGAATAGGTTTTAGTAAAGAATCTAATAAAGCAAACATTAAACGCCAAAATGGTTTTTATCATTAGGGTCCTAAATCTAATATTAGGGTCCCCTTCGTGCAGTTGGTTTTTGCAATTTCTGAATAGGTGTTAATAACGAATTTGATAAGGCAAACATTAAATGCCAAAATGGTTTTGATCATTGGGGTCCTAAATTTAATATTAGGGTCCCCTTCGTGCAGTTGGTTTTTGCAATTTTTGAATAGGTTTTAATAAAGAATTTAGTAAAGCAAACATTAAACGCCAAAATGGTTTTTATCATGAGGGTCCTTAGCTTAATATTAGGGTCCCCTAATATGAAATCCCCCCTAATATAAAAAAACCCTGGGGGCGCTTAGTATTTGGGGAGGGGGGGAGGGTTTAGTAATAGAGGGAAGGGATTAGTAGGGATGAGTATGTAACTAGTGAGTATAGAAGTGACCCATGAATTCAGCATGGCACTACTGAGCACGAGAACGACTAAGACTAAGTTCAAATCAAACAAATTATATATTGAAGTATCATCGCTGTTGAGCAGAACCAACCAGAAGCATTATTGGGCAATGGCCGAAGTCCGCACCGAGGATGGGTTATGGTCTACTGACACCCAGCGAACCTTTATGCTGATCGGCTCGTTTCATCCCATCAACTCCAAATCCAAACATAGCAGCTTCGTGGTATCCTGGATTATGATCTACCATCAACCAAGCTCATTCATTGCAAATATCACTTTTCCAGGGAAACTCGAGCTCTGGATGTTTCGGGGTTACCCGCTCTAGATCGCACTAGAACCTGCCGGCTGGAACTCCACCACACAAACGGATGGGACAGATTCATGTGCAATTCTGCGTGTGTCGGTGTCTGTGTATGATGCATTCCAATTCGGTCTATGCCCTGGCTCATCCAATACTGGTTGCTTTCTTCGTCGGAGTTATGTGTTTGCACACATATATATATATATATATTATGTGCGTGCATAAATAGACAAATATTCTACTAAAATCATAGCATGTCAGTTGATTCAGAACCAAGTAATTGCGTACATTGTTCCTTGGATTTCTCGAGTATGACTACATCAGTGACACCCCAGCAGGCCACGCCCACGCCTCATACTTGCACTTGCCATGCGGTTGATCTTTGTCCTCCTGGAAGGGTCCGCGACTTCCCACAGCTTCGTTTCTGATCCCGGACTTGCAGGGATCCGGAAACCCAATGGAATGATGGAAAACCACTATATGCCAACCCACTATAGAATACCAGTTGTTGATGGTTTTAATGCCAACCAGTCATTGATGGAAAAGATTGGACTTCCCACAGGTTTTGCCAGCTTTCCACTGGTTTTTACCATCAACCCCCCAGAAATCGCCTGGACCCTGTCCTCCTGGAGAATGGCATACCGCGTGGCGAACAGCGTGTCATTGTGCTTCCTCGGTCGCAGGTCGTTTGGTTACCCAGGGAAGTCGTTACCCATCACAGGTGGGAAGGGCTGCTTAATGTGGAAAACCCTTAGTCCCCCTGGTTCCCCTGCCTATCGTTAACCATTGCTCTATGATTGTTGGATATTGTTGATTATTATCTCCATTGTTAATTAATTAATATTGACCCATAGCCATGTTGGGAATTTCGTTTGGATCATCACCCCGGATCAACCAGGTACACATAGATACCGATGACCGGCTGGATGCATCGGGGTTTTCAAATGGTGTCATGTTTTGGCTGTTCGTCAAAGGCCCCTGGTACCCTGGTGAACATCCCATACAAAACGAGCAGTCGAGCTTTTGGGATGTTCAACTACTACCCATGGCTGTTGGTGGATTAAGCTCCTGACCTATAGCCCCTGGTGAACTCCCATACATGTATATAGTGTTTGTTGGGATGTTCAACCTACCCACGTCGTGAATGGTTGATATTGACCCACAGCCATGTGGCTGATGGGTCCATCTTTGTTCCTCGTACCACCGTACCCTGAGTTGATCAGCCATGGCGAACTGCTGGGGGACTCGTGGTCTGCCACCACCTTCAGCAACTCCTCGATGTGTTTGATCGCTTGATCCTGGCACCAGGATGGCAAGGGCACTAATCATTTTTGACCAGGATTCGCCATCATTGACCATGATCAATGATCAAGCATTATTGGCCAGTAATGGCCAGTATAATCACCATTAGCTATTGTTGAGCATGATTTAAGCTTCATTGAACGGTAATAACCATTGTTCACCACTGTGGACCACTAGCGGTGACCTCTGCTGGTACATGCAGCCACATCTGATGTTCTCAGCGGACGATGCATCGACAAACCACCTATTTGGCAGCCACTGTAGGCTCACCTCTCGAGCCAGCGGTGCCACGTATCATCCACAGATCCATATCTTGTGACGAATCGTGGGTTTCATTTCTTTATTGCTGGTTGGTTGGTTGTTGGTCGGTTGGTCCTTTGGTTGGGTGGTTGGGTGGCTGGGTGGTTGGTGGTTCCAGCTACCAGGTGGCTATACACAAAGATTGCTTGGTTCTACCTGGATTCAGTACTCAATTGCTGCACGTGTAGAAAGACATTGTAGGTATAGTCACTAAACTTTGGCATTGGGCATTAGGTGAATGCCACTCATGATGGGTTTCTTGATGATCCAATTGATCAATCTTTACAGGGATTGGCAAATGTATCCAGCACTGGTTCAATAATATGAAGTTATCTCCACTTGGTACTACACCATAGTAGGCTCAGGATGATTTTCTCCATCACTGGCTGGATGTGCTATTCACTTTGTATTTCAGATTCTTGGTCTAGATCAGTATGATTGTTTCTCATCAGCTGGATGTACTACCCTCTGGTAAACTAACATGGCAATGGAAAATCCACCATTTTTTGGTAGTTTCCCAGGGTTTCACTATCAAATATGGTGATTTTCTATTGCTATGTTAGTTTACCAGAGGGTAGTGGTAGAGGTCATTGTTGGTAGAGCCTTCACAAACTCTGATGAGATACTTAAGACTGTGGCTGACCTCTACCATTTCTGCCGCAGAAAATTGTCATCGAGTCACAACAACAGCGGGTTGTGGCGCCCAGCCAACCCAGCTGCTGATGGTCGTTTACACGGTGGAAAATCCGTCATGATTAGATTCCACCAGTTGTTCTACAGGAAAAGGCTGGGAAACCAACGTGTTTGTCTGGGTAAGTAAACCATGTTCCTAGTAATTTTCCCGAAAGCAAATTCTATGAGAGATTCTGTGCGCAGTCATGCGGCTTTATTGCGATGTTATATCTACCATCCAGTACAATCACAAGTATCGACCATCACCATCATGAATCAACCGTCACCAACAATCTTTAAGCAATGTTCAGCCAGTACAGCACTTACGTCTACATTTACATACATACATGTATGTATATTTTGAAATGCATTTATATATACATATATACATGTATATATATATATATATGTGTGTATGAATAAATATATATATATATATGTATACAAATATGTATATATATGTATATTTATTTACAAATATAAATATATATGTATATCTATTTACATATATATATAAACAAATATGTAAATATATGTATATATATATACAAATATATATATATATATATATATATATATATATATATGTATATGTATACAAATATGTATATATATATGTACATATGCATATAAACAAATATGTATATATAAAGATATACATATATTGTGTATATTTACAAGCAAAGCAATCCCCATGCTTTTTCTTGGACCCTGCCACTTCTGCCACCCCCACCTTGGCGACGCCGTCGGAAGAGACAATGAGCTTGCGCAGCAATGCCAAGTTCAGGCCTGGGATGTCTACCAATAACCATCGTACCGAGCGGCATTGGGCATGGATGATGATGGATGTATCTCATGGTCCAAAAAAACATGGCATCTTTTCAGAGCTACTCTGGTTGAATCTAACAGCTCGGCTGGGGAATCCCCCGGCCCCCCCCCCCAGCCACACCCTTTGGGGAAGTCATGCCAAAGCATCATGAGCAAATAACGGGTATGAAAATGCTTTTGGACGAAGATGATGAATTATCCATCGTTGATCATCAGTAATAATTCATCATAGATGATGATCAATCCTTTATATGATATGCATAAAAGGATCTACACTTTTAGGAACAGTGATCATTATTAAAAAGAGGATGTGCGAAAACACCCAGACACAAACAACAGTGACCGTGGCCTTCATTAAAAAGAATCCAAGCATGCCTGTTGGGATTGGCATGTTCTGCTGGCTTTGATGCTACATGTCTACTTACTAGTGTCTTATATGTATGCAATTTGTGTCCATATATAGGTATATACATAGATATCGTTGCCAGAGTCGACTTGTTTTCCAACAAGTCCGTACGAGAGAGTGAGAGAGAGGGAGACAGAGATAGAGAACCATGACATCTGCATATGCAGAGGTAAAAAATTGCCATACATAGTTACCATAGTTGACTTAGTCCATCTTAGTTCCAATAACTAATGGTTACAATTGGAAATTGCCAGATATAGTTTTACCCATATAAACCATAGTATGGCAATCATCATCACCTCTTCACCCTTGTCAACGGGTTTCCAAACCCAACCTGCGACTTCACCATCGAAGGACCCCAGTTCGTTGCCGAGAGGCAACTGGACCTGGGCACGTAGAGACCTTCAGCCAGCTGCGCAATTCCTGGACCGTGCCCATCCATGGCCATCCATGGCCATGAGGAACCAATGGTGAACTAACTCCAGCAGGGCTCACCATCTTGGATGACTAACTGTTGATGACTAACTCTTGGAAACTAACTGTTGATGACTAACTGTTGATGGCTAACTGTGGATGACTTTCTTGAATTTGCAAACTGTTGATGACTAAGTGAATTGACGAACTGAACATGTGCAAACTGTTGATGACTAAGTGAAATTGACGAACTGAAAAATCAAATGGTAAATTGAACTCAAGCTAAGTCAGAATCGAACCAACTAAGTCAGAATCTAACCAACAAACCAAGTGGATCAACAAAGTAAATGGAGAATTGACTCAAGCTGAGCCATGGCTAAGCCATGAGTCATGAACAATCAAAGGGTGAAATGACTCAAGCTAAGCCCAAATCCTGCTTGGATTGGTCAGAGTAGGGTAAAAGCGATTCAGGGGTACTGGAACCCGAAGAGCAGTCTGTTCAAATCTGAGCAGCCAGTTGGCTGCTAAACTGATGACTTGTCCATTTCTGACTGTTGCCATGCCATTGGATGGTTGTTGATCGGGAGGAATCCTCGGTGAATCCCCGATGCTTTGGAGAGGAGGGGCGGTATCTTTGAAGGGTATAGATTACCCAGGGCTTCAGGCAGAACTTATTCGGGTCCCCTGTCAATGGGATGCTAATCTTGGGGTGAAGGGATCAATGAATCTGGACTCTGGACACTCATTCACCCAGAGAAAGTGAAAATTGCAATCCTTCAAAGTTCAAGCCCGCTTCTACCAGCCCGATGCCTATCAAGCCTTTGAAGTGAGACTGGGACAACCAACTGTGTTACATAGTGAGTTGAAAAATACAGACAGTTGCTGGTAACTTGTTCGAGCAATGACTTATTCATCGTGTTGCTGGTATACCGAATCACCATGATCATTGTTACTCTGTCAACCTTACTTCTGACTGTGCCTCTTCATTTTCAGTGGGCATCATTTCTACGAAAGGCTGAAAGGCAGCATATCGTCATCAAAAACCATCCTCCCAGAACGAAATGAAATTGATCCTGAATCAGAAGCACTACCCCAAACTGACTTGAGAAACACCTACATGGTGGTTTCTCAATAGAGGGGTACCCCCAAAAGCATCTACTTATCAATCATTCCTAGCAATAAACCCGCCGTTTTTGGGGCTCCCAATGTCTTGACAAACACCGGGCTATCCAATGGACCCCATGGCTGGATAACGTCCCGGCAGTCCTGAATCCATGTTCTCAGACCATCCCTCCAAGCTGGCCCCGGCCAATCCGGAGATCGATTGCGCTTGCAAAGTCGGCAAACCTGGAGGCCGCACGCCCGGTTGACCACTGCGAAAAACTGCTATGCGATTCGCAGCATTTTGGATTGCTGCGGGGTAACAGAAGCCAGACTTAGGACACTAAGCAGTATTAAATATTGATCGTCATGAACCACTCTTGATCAATCTCTGAAGTTGGTTTGTGGATACTTATGGATCATCCTCACTTTGCCTGATTGGAAGGAGTCCTTTGCTGGTACCTTGATCCGGGACAAAATACAATGCTTGACAAACTTCAACGTGTCTGTTTTAAAGAAACTAGTGATCAACAGCAAATTCATGCACCAAGCGTTGAAATCAGAACTTTGGAGCTGTCAGAAGCAAGAATCTACCAAACATACGTGGAAGAACAAAACCCCCGGTGAGCCTCAGAGATCATACGTTTTGTCACATGTTCTGGTAGTACCATTGACGAGACGCGGTACTAGTGTCGAATTGTTCAGGCAAAAATTCCCAAGAAATCAAAATGGGGCACCCGCACTATTAACGATTCTCAACCACGATTTATGTTAACCCCGGATTAATAAACCCTAGGTTGATTAACTAGGGGGGTTCCATTTTAACGGGAAACCAAGGCTTTTGGGGGATACCCCCTACTAATCAACCAGGGGTTTATTAATCCGCGGTTGGTATTAATCACTATTTACAAGGGCAATCATTGATCAACCAACCATTTCCAACTTCAAGTCTTCACCGGACAACAACAAACAACCACTGCTTCAACGGTGAACTTGTGATACCCATGCTACTAATTGCTACTAACTGCTACTATTTGGCATGGAATGTTGTCGATTATCCCAACTAGTGGATCGCTAGCTGATAGCAGTTGGAATTGTTAAACTTACAATTTCTCCCACCATTTTTCCACCTCTCATGTGCCCATTTCAACCACCACCCCAGACGCATCCCAGGGCATCCCAAGGCATCCCACGGGCCACAGCCTGCCGCAACGCTGCACACCACCCGCAGCGATGCGGGCTCCAGGTCGCTCATGGCCTCGTCACTCGAACACTGGGGGATGAGCCGTGGCAGCCGGGGGTGCGGGTGTGACTTTGATGGGTCAGACATGGCTCACAGCCGTGGGGGTTTCTCAAGTCATAGGGGTACCCCTAAATCATCAATAGTCATTTATAGTAATAAACCTACCATTTGGGGGGTCCCCTATTTTGAGAAACCACCATGTGCGTAAACAAGTGACCCAAAAAATTGATGGCATTACATATCATGAATCAATGATTGATATTGTGTGATTTGGGGGGTCCCCTATTTTGAGAAACACCCACACAGTGATGGATTGTCATGGTCAACTTGGGTGAAGGGAGTGACCGATGGTTGATGACCCAGTAGTGAACTACGATGGTTGATGGTTGATAGGTGGGTCTATCATGGTGAACTAGTAGATATTAACCATGATGATGACCGCAATACTTCAAAATATTGAACTACAATAATACCCTTTGATGGTTAATTAATACTGATTAATGTTTCAATTAAGTAGTTTATCTAGTACGACATTAGTAGATACAAGCGGCTCACATTGGTTGTTGACCATCAGTTCATGGTCTATTTGTAGCCGTAACCATTTTTGATCCTGGGAAATCACCGACTTTTTTGCTTCAGTTCGTCTATGGTGGTTGATGACTATTGTTTGATCATCATAATGGTGGCTAATCTCTACAACCATTGGTAGGTTCTTAGGTTGCATCATGCATTTGTATGTTGCTGCATCCAGGGTTGAGTCATGGCGCTGTACCATGGTCTTGGAGATACCTATGGCAAGACTTGAGGTGATACTATCGAGACTAGCTAATAGCGGCTGATAACTATAGTCGATAACTATAGTGATAAGTATAGTCATTGTAGCCAATAGTTGGTGTCTATGATGATTCATTACTCTAGCGGTTAAGCGTTTGTTTTTTGTGATTTCATCAGTAGTGGCCATCAACAGTCAATGATCGTCAATGGTTAACCCTTTATAATGACTGCTTCTTGTGGGTCAACAATTGATGATCATAACTCGACTTTATTCTTTTTGGCTTCTTTTTGGGTTCACCTATACTTGGTGGCTTATAGATCCCTTGCTAAAAATATATTTTTAGTGGTTATATGGTAAATCAATCATATCCCAAAAACACTAAAAACCTAAGTTAGTCGGTATAAGCCATCCAGTTTGGGTTCACCTATAATTGACCATCACCATTGTCACCCACTTTTCAACCACTCGATTCGGTCACCCTTGTGAGCCCGCCCTGCGTCCGCCTCTGCATCCCGAAGGCAAACATCCAGGAACCAGCTCTCCACGAAAGAGCCTTAGTATGGGCTCAGTTAAATGATGAACTGAAGTGATCAACAATAAGAAGGAGGATGAATGAGGATTATATGTTTAGCTAGTAACTGATTATAACAAGTGAGCAGCACTTGCTCATATATCTCCTATAATCAAGCGACTCATCAACCAGTCTCAAGCAGCATTAAGCAGCACTAGGCGGATCGTGGGGCATCCCACCTAGTGGCCTTTGGTGTTTAGTAAGTATGCTGATGGCCAATTTTTCGCAGCAACCACATGGGGTCGCACGGGCACGGCAATCCAGGACGACCTAGAACCAAAACACAATATCCGTACATGCCAAAAGTTCCAAACCTTCAACCCACTTCTTCCTCCCAAGCTTTTCGCTATCAAACTGATGGGTTTTGAAGTTTTCAATTCTAAATTGATGGCTGGAGACTTCCCCTGAATGTTTGATATCCAAGTCACTCAGTGCCTGTAGGCATTTCTCCTTCTGGTCTGGATTCTTGTTCACCACCACCTGCGCTCCATGGTCTGCTTTCAAAGCTCGCATGTTCAGCCCCTTCAGCAAACCAGCATGTAAATTCTCTTAGGATAGACCACCTCCGGGACAGATATCATCATGATCACTGTCATGCTCAGTTCTGATGCAACCGAAATTCCGAGCTCAAGAACACATCGCTCTCCCCAAGCTTCAAAGGGGTGGACAGGGGTAAGCTTCCGAAGATACCACGCAGTCCACCAGTCAGCCCCTTGTTTGAGCCTTTGGTGCCCCTGTGGTCAGCTTCTGGTGCCCCCACCTGTCCGAACTTGAGCATGGCAAGCAAGGTCCCAGAGTATCGGATCCTCTCCTCGCGCAAACTGATATGCTTGATGAATGGTTGATGAATGGCTAGTGAAGGGTTGGTGAATGGTTGGTCAATGATGTTGATGGTCAGTTGAGGATGGCGATTGCTGATAAGACTTCGGCATTGTAAGCTTCAACACGGTGAGTCAGAACCCAACTGTTGGGCTCCTGAATCAGTGGTTAAATGCCAACCTCACTCCCGCACCTTCGACAACCATAGGAACTGGACCGCCCACGTAAGACATGTGATGATCATGGGTCAAATTGTATGCCAAATAGTCATGGGTCCTTGACTAAATTGATGATGGCCAGTAACTTGATCGAAAACGCCTTTGCTTGCAGACCTATCTGGGTGTTTATCAAGTCATAGGGGTACCCCCCAAGTATTATCTTTGATAGAAACCATTTACTAGTCATAACCCCCAACCATAACTTTGGGGTACCCCATTGGCTTAAGAAACACCCAGCAGAACTATCCCTCCCCTTGTTCCGCAGCGCCCCGCTGTCGCCCTTGCACCCCCCGCTCCTGTGGCAAGTCTTTGGCAAAGTCGCGGACCACCTCCGCGACCCGACTCTGAGGTACCCGGAAAATCGATGCTTCAGGGGTGATTGGCCACAATTGACATCAACTAAGGGCTACTCATATGGTTCAAGAATGGTCAATGAGGCTGCTAATGGCTAGTACGAGTAGTACTGAATGATGATCTTTTCTTTGACCATTCATCGTGGCCTTTGTCATCGTTTAGCATCTTTTTCTGCAGCAAAAAACGTGCACTTTTGGCCGTGTGCTTGGCTTACTTGATCCGCCGTGATTTTGCTAGCAGGATGAGATTGTGAAAAATACCCAGCTATTCCGACCAATGGCTACCCATGACAGGTTGGTTCCTTGAGGCAAATAGCCAGTATGACAGGGGTGACAAAAGTAAGAAGAATCATTAAGCCCGTTTGTTGATGGGTGCTCCAGTGCTTCAATGATGAATTGATTGCCCTCTTGTAAACTATCCTGGGAATGGAAAATCCACCATTTGTAACTGATTTCCTAGGGTTTTCCCCAACCAAAATGCTGCTCTTCAATTGGCAGGTGAGTTTACCAGAGGCTAACCACGGTGGTGGACCTTACAGTAACCCTTATTAACACCCGCGTTGCTAGAAACTAAGCCCCCCCCAACATTGGGTTGGTGCACAAGCAGCCCCCTGGCCTCTGGTGCTAGCTCCAGTGGGTAGGCCACGTGCTGCAGAACCAGCGACAAGGTCTCCTCACCCCCAGGCAGCATCAACTATACCACTTGGGTAGACTTACCCTCAGCCTCTGGAGGGATCCAGAACTTGCCCCGACATGGCCGAACAGCACCGAACTCGAAAAGGAGTTCTGAACGATTCTCAAGTTTGGGGTATCCCTCCGTTCACAGAGCCTCAAATACTACGTACTTTCTTTGGAGCCTCATATCCACATCACAGCTTGATATCCTCCATCGAAATCCCCACAAAATAGGAAACCGTCGGCTCCAAAATCTGTGCACGCATCAAATTGTACTTTGTGATTCTCTTCAACCACCATCACAAAGTGCATCACTGCTCAATTCCAGTGGCGTATAATGACTTTTTGCATCTTGGTCTGGCCTTTGCGGGGAGCTATTCATATGCCATCAACAAAACGAATAGGTCACGAGATTAATACCGTGATGGACTGTGACGGATGATATCCACCATACGCGCAGGATGGACTTTTGCTTATGAAGAATTCTGCTCTTGCCGTGCTTTGCGAGACTAGGCCTATCTGATTTGGGAGGATTCCATCCCCAGACTACCAAACTTAAACGAGAACCCTTCGCTACGCTCTTGGCAAACAGATTCCAACCAATCGTTGAAAACATAAACATGGGGTATCTGAATGTCATGAGTCCTGACAAGCCCCAAAGGAACCTGGTTGCATCACCCTCTACACAAAATTGCGAGGGATGATCGTTGGCTGGGAAGGTGCACCAGTGCACCACATTGTGGTTTCTTCAAATAGGGACCCCAAAAAAATGGATCTGGATAACGTAGGTTTATTGCTAAATACCATTGGATGACTTCATAGGGTACCCTATGACTTGGATGACTTAAGGGTACCCCAACCTGACTTGAGAAACACTAGGTATTGCTAAATACCCTATGACTACTTTGGATACTATTTTGCTAAATACTTAAGGCTACCCCAAACTGACTTGAGAAACGCTACCAGCATCTGCCAGCCAAGCTCAGCCAAGCTGCCATGCGAGGTTCGGTGTTGGATTTCAGCTCAGTGATCTTCCTCGCACAGGTGTTGCAACAGGTCAGCTGCACTGGTTAGTTGGTGCCTAGTAGTTGCCGTTGTGGAGGCCACATACCACATAGCTGGAGCGTTGAACACCTAGAAACACATATGCAATAATTAATGTATATGTATATGTATGAATTTAAACAATAACATGAAGCAAGTACAGTATATACATGTATAATTACCTTCAATTTTGTCAAAGCATCTTAACACTGATTAGTACACTGGACATCATTGGACACAAGTTTAAGATATCAACAAATGTCGAGCCGCATGTCAGCTAAGATATCAGCTACTGACCACTCTGTCCACCGAAATGTGCAAAAGCCATTCAAGCAAATGGTTCAACCTGAGCAAGCCACTAGGAGTTCAACGATTCACCCTCCTACAATCCACCCTAGGGGTAGCACTTCCATGAGCACAAGCCCAGTATTCAGGACTCAATGAACATTAATATATCTTAACCATACACCTTCCTGTGATCTCTCCACTATCACTTAAAAGATTGCAAAGTAATGCCAAGTAGTGACGGCAAAATCCTTCAACATCCTCCAAGCTTTTGCAAATGATCTCCCGAGAAAGTACGTACATCGAAACTGAGAAATGGATGTGAAATTGGTTGAACCAGCAATACCACCTATGATGAGAACAAGTGGCCCCTTGAAAAGCTCGTCCTGCATCTCTTTCCGCTGGCTGCAACAAGGACGTAACAAGGACGTACGGTCACGAAAAGTGACAACTATCCCCAAAAAACAGGCAAGTCCGGGCATTTTTTGTCCAACACGAGCAGTTTTCAATGCCTACTACAGGTTGGTGATGGTTGCCACTTTCAAATCATGGTTGATAACGATTGATGCTGGATAATAAGTCAATATTGCTTCCTCTAAAAACAGGCAATCAATCAGACAATAAGCCAGTCGATAATGGTGAACAATGACTAGCAATAGTTAAACCAGTGGATCATCACCACCAGTAAAAACCTATTTGGGGACTTGTTCCATGCAGCAGCCTTGGTTGCAGCCGGCCGTGCGGGCCCAGGCCCAGGGCCGTCGGCCCTTGCCAAGCGTCTTCGGATCGACCCCTTGGAGGCCTCCACTCATCAACTTGTCCTGCAAGTTGGGAACAAAAGGATAGGTCGCTTAATGATGGTTCATGAGATGGTTACATGGCAAAACAGCAGTAGATTGGTGAATGGTGATGGTTTCATGATGGTTTCCAACTAATGGTTTATAAGGAGTTACTTTAAATAATGGTCAATGATGGTGAATGATGCTTATTGATGCTTATTGATGCTTAATGATGGTTAATGATGGTGTATATTCATGATGGTTCATGATGGTTAGAATAGTGATTAGTACTGTAGTGGTTAAGTCATGGTGAATGATGCTTAATTAGTTTATGTTAATCAAATAGTTACATGGTAAAACAGCACTAGATTCGTGAATGGTGATGGTTGATGATGGTTAATGATCGCTCCCAATTGATGGTTAATAGACAGTTAGATAATCATGGTTAATGATGGTTTAATGATGGTTTAATGATGGTTCAATTATGGTTTGATGATGGTTAATTAGATGGTGAATGACGGGTCATCATGGTTGATGTATGTTAACGTAAAAATTATAATATCATCAGCAACAAAAGCGGGGCCTTACAACCAGCATCAACCAGCTCAAAGCATGGGGGAGGCCATTTGTACCGAACGACAAGAATTCTGACATCACATGTTCCATATCCCAACACTCTTGGGATGTGAAGAACATGGTTTACCAACAAGCCTCGATGCATAGTGAGCTTCACTTCATTCGCTTCCCCAACAAATTGGGCTTGGCTGCTCCATGGACCACGGAAACGGCGCTCGTTGCGCGAACCTTGGTGAGACCAGCCACCACCAACTTTCGCATCAGCCATCCTCTGTAGAGTTCTTGTGACTTCTCCTTGGTGCTGAACTGGTGAACACTGGCGAGCCAGGTTGCGGCAGCACCCAACAAAGTCTGCGCCGCACGCACGTGGGAACCAACCAATTCAAGGATGATTTTGGGCGGCCAAGTGTAGGATGCAGGTCCTGACCCCATGACTGGTTGGGGACCAAGTCGCATGGGTAATCGGATCCTTTCATCACTGGCTATGATTGATTGGTCAGTTGTAGCAGCCCCCTCGCTGTGAACCTACACTCAAATGTCCTGTACACCATCAGAATAGGTGTCCTACAAAAGCTGACAAACGAAGCAATGGAGAAATGAACTACCCATGTTCCCAACGGTACAGGTCCCCAAATGCGGCACAGCAATTGTTCCAAGTTACATTTGTTTACGTGCAGGTGGGTGGTTACGCTATATGCTACAGTATATGTGCTGCGGATACGTGCCACAGAAAGAATTGACCAGGCAATTGCAAAAAAACTGTCCAATCCAAACAAAAAACCATTGTGCAATCAATTGTGCAATTGAATTCAAAAAACTGCCAAAAACTGTCCAATCAAAACAGCCAGAGTCCAAGTTGAGTCTAAGTCGCTGGACTTTTGTTGGGCCCTGCTAGGTCTACCTTTTGCAAAGCCTATGACCCATGGCCCATGATTTTTGTTGGGGCGTCCCAGTCCATGGGGGTCTACAGCTGACCACCAAGGCTCCGGTCGCATGGAGTTCAGCTCAACCAACTCCAGGGCCAAGGTCCGATGAACCAAGAGGAGCCTCAAATCGTCCCAGATTGGCAGCTGATTTGGTGGTTTCTCAAGCCAGTGTAGGGACCCCAAAGTTATTGATGGGTTGTTGCTACAAATGGTGAACAAACTGGATGCTTTGGGGAATGGCCAAAGGTGGGTGTTGACTGGGTGTGTGCGCCCTGTTGTTCCCAATCATTCTGCAGCTGTGGATCCAAAAATGTGCGGAGAAAAAATTGGAAAACATCAATTCTCATTCAATAATCAGACATCAGACATTCATCAACCATATTTAACGACTATTAACGGTACATCGGAACACCTTGTCGTTCCAAATGCGCTGTGCCTAGAATCAACCCTTCGAAGAAACACCGGGGCCTGGGGATGAAGCTTTACGGACCTGTCTGGTGCCCACAGACAGATTCAGTGCGACCATCGATGGGACCAGGACCAATATGGGGGTTTCTCAAAATGGGGCGCAGGGCAAAAATGGATGGTTCACTACTTTAAATGACTAATATTGGATGATTGGGGGAGTCCTCTATTTTGAGAAACCACCCATATGGGACCAACGGCGGTTGTGTAAGTTGGACAGTCGACCTTGCCCGTGACAGGACATGGTCAAATGGTGACTCGCAAATGCTGAAGGACGGTGAAGCCACTTCTAGTTGTCTTGGCCGAGTCACAAGTCGTAGTACAGGGAGTTCAGATCCGCCTTCTCAATGAGTTCCTCCGCTTGAGGGACTGCCTGGGGAACTGCCTCGAAGCGAGCAAGAGCATAAGACCTGGACCTCAACCAGTGGGCCCGGCATGGCACAACCCCTACTTCCTTTCAAAGTGATGAGTGGTTGGTTGAGGGCAGTTTGGCGGAGTCCCTACAAGTAGGTTTGAAGTACCTTCCGCTGGTAGGTTGGCACAACCGCCAGATCGTTGGGCTGCAGTGGTCGATTGCAGGCGGCACCCAGCTTGTAGTTCTTGATTGTGATGGTAAGTTTTCGACTTGTATTCTGTGGCTTTTTCTTCGAACTGTTCCAGGTTTGCTTACCGGAAGGTAGAAATCCATCACTCATCAACGATTGCTAGCCATTGTTGACCACCATTCATCATGACTAGAACTGTTCTTCCTCATCTGTGGCTTGTTGTTTCCCCATCATTAACCATTGTTTTCCCTATACTGTTGGTGATTATCCATCTATCTGCGGCAGCAGCTTCCCAGCCACAGCTTCAATGCCAGGCTGCATTGAGAAGACTCACTGAGAAGGTCAGCTCTTTTTCAAGTGACCAGAACAGCTGATGGACCTGCCCAGCGGCGTCCACGGCATGGGCGGCTTGGGCCGGGGATGGTCCAGGTACCCCAAAGGAAGTCATGGGTTGTTCGGTTTCCCCGGTGAAACGACTTTAAAAGCTGCCAACCAAATTTGTTGTCATATCCGCTACACTATAGCCCTCCTTCTTGTTGTTGTTGTTGTTCTTGGTGGTAGTGGTGCATAAGCTGTGAAGGCTGCTTTCAAACTGCCAGGACGCGCCAGGGGATTTGTGATTTTAGCATCCCTTTTCTACTCCAATGTCCCTTCGTCCCTGTTGGGAGCCCGTCCGACCTTTGCCAGCCGCCAGTCACCACTTGCTGGACTACATTTTCAAAGTATGGCAGCAGGGTCCGGTCAAAGCCGTGGAACAACCGTGGCAAATCCATGCATTTTCCCACCAACACGCATCGATTTGCAGTGGAATTGGGCATAAAAATATCTTCAAAAAACTGGCAGAAACTGAATCCAATCACTGACCACCTTGGATGATGATCTTGGTCACCCCGGACCACCTCAAGTCATCATGCCTCTTGAAACGGTATTGAAATAGCGCGTTATACTGGGGGGAAGTGGTGGACTTTATGAAAATTCATCCCTGATCCCCAAGAGTTGGTTTCCATGTTCCGCAACCCGAGATTCACGGACCCCGCATTTCTTCATTCGTAGGGGGACCATCGGGGCCGTCACTCAGCCGGGGTTTTGGGAGGTCCCCCGAGTGACAAAGCAGGGTTCTTGGCCATCTTCGGGGTAAACATTATTTAGCCACTGCTATCATCATGATATAAGGATCATTGACTGTCATGATGGTTCGGGATTATCAATATGAACATTGTTTGTAATTCTAGGATCCTATTGCTAATTATTGACCATTTCTAATTGACCTATCCTTGGCGAGCTGCGAATCAACCATTCTTGACCAGGCGTCAACCATGATTACTTCTTGACCACAAACGACCATATCCCCTATCAGTAATCAACATTATC
Source organism: Symbiodinium kawagutii (assembly GCA_009767595.1). Classification (NCBI taxonomy): domain Eukaryota; class Dinophyceae; order Suessiales; family Symbiodiniaceae; genus Symbiodinium; species Symbiodinium kawagutii. The sequence goes on along the minus strand of VSDK01011352.1, from coordinate 189,576 downwards.
AACTATATCATTGACTAGTCACTATAACGAGCGTCCCCTACTAGTAGTCAACATGATCAACTCTTACTACGAACGGTTTCATTCACCCCGGCCTTCTAACCCCATGAACCCTTGGATCCTGTGTCACAGATCCCATGGTAGCGCGCCGTTGCCTCCAAGCCCCAGCCGCAGCCGCGTCAGGGTCTTCTTCAAGATGCGCAGCTGAATGCCGCGATCTGCGGGGCACATGACGCTGTTGAGCTGGTGGTGATCCGAAGGGCGGTGCTGGACGCCCAGTTGAGTTCGGAGGTCACCAAGGGGATTGATCCACGGAAATCCTCGGCTTAGAAATGCTAGTGATGGTGGTTATGGTTAGTTGATGATAAGGCTATGCATCTGCTTGAAGTCAGGGTCGTGAGGCTCACTCAAAATAGGGGACCACCAAATCATCCTCCAATAGTTTCTAAAAGATGATCAATGGTTGGGTTTAGGGGTCCTTTAATTTGAGAACCACCAATTCGCAGGTTGCAACAACCAGGGGCACTCCCAATGACATCCAAACCATCCAAAACGACAAGCAAACTCAGCAGGGCCTTGACAAAGCGTCCCGAGAAACTATCTCTGATATAATCCAATAGCACTGGGAAGAATAATGGGATGTAGCTGGTCAATGGATGCTACATAATTACCAAGTCTAAACGGTGTGATGACAAACGTTCAAATCGTTATACCAACGGGCTGATCTGCTTAAGTGGTGGTTGTATAGTCAATAGTGATTTCCCTGCGGAAGGGAGTTCTAGGGAACACGACTATCCCCACTTGGTAGATGATATCTAGAAGTGTCGCAACTCTTTGGTTTAATGATGAATTCTCAAAGTTTTATTAGGTCGGTGAGCCCCTAATTATATAAGACCTATCATGAACAATCATAAAAGCAACCCTGCAACAAGCAACAAACACAAACCCACAACATCCCACACCACTGCTCGCTTCAAATGATGCATCGTCCCTGGCCTATTCGCTCCGTCCAATCCAGGTGCATCGCCTCAAGTTTCAAGGCCGTTTTAGGTGCAGATTCTGCAAACATGATTCCAAATGATTGGCCGACCATATGAACATGGAAGATCTGGGAATGATTTTGGTCGCCGGTGTTTTCAGACACATTGCGACATGGCAAACACCCCAGGAGAACCAATCAGGGATCGGAGCTACCCCAGTGTAGCGCAAGCAAACGCTGAGGCACCGTGAAGTCTGACATGTAATCTTCCAACATCTCGGGCGGCATCTCGTGGTTGATACCAATTTCTGCCAGTTTGCTAAGCCTCGGCGTCAGGTGTCAATGACTCGGTGGGTGCCACTGTGCGACCTCAAAAAGCCCCACAACATGCGTAGTAGAATACTACGAATGACTTGGTGGTTTGATATACATGGTCCATGGTGGTTTCTCAAAGTAGGGGACCCCCAAACCATCCTTCAAATTCACTATCATGTTCATTTGGGGACCCCCCAAATCATTCCATAGTAATTAACAAACCAACCATTTTTGGGGTCCCCCAATTTGAGAAACCTCAATTTTCGTAGTCCAAAATCTTCCAAGGCTGAGCTGGTGGCTTGGCACATGCAGTTCCTTGTTGGTCACGTCAATGCCATGACTCCTTGCGTATCAATGCTTTTGTGATGATGTTCATATCAGCACTATGGCAGTCTTCAACTGGTCATAACCAACCAACAACATCAGTCTCAGCTGGATTTGGCTAGTACTCTATCAGAAATTTGTGTGGCACGATATGGCAACCAAATATACCCCGTCCGTAGATCATTTCCCGGCAGACTGCCTTTCTCCAGCCATGACTACCCAACAGTACCTCATATAGATATGCTGTTGCTTCAAGTTATATCTCCTAATCGTCTTGCATGCCACCTCCTTGACCAACCAACTAACCAACCAGCTCATATGCCGTCAAAGAACTGATACTGGGACTGCAATGCGGCCAACTGTTCCCTAGCATCATTCCTCGGCAGATAGCATGGTGCACCAGGAGGTGAACTTGCTTGCACTGGCGACGATGATGATGATGATGATGATGATGATGATGATGATGATGATGGTGACATGGTGACATGGTGACATGGTGACATGGTGACATAATGACAAGCATTTGACGTGTGATATAGGATGAGTGAAATATGATATATGATATATGGTATATGAAATATTGTATATGATAAATGAGATGATGTGATATGATATGATATCATAGGAGATGAGATGAAAAGAGGATGAGATGAGATGAGATGAGATGAGATGAGATGAGATGAGATGAGATGAGATGAGATTCAAATGAGATGAGATGAGATGAGATTCAAATGAGATGAGATTCAAATGAAATGAGGATGAGGATGAGGATGAGATGAGATGAGAAGAGATTCAAATGAGATGAGATGAGATGAGATGAGATGAGATGAGATTCAAATGAGATGAGATGAGATGAGATGAGAAGAGATTCAGGTGACATGAGATGATACGTCATGACACAACAACAGATTCCGATACTGTGCATTGGTCTTCTGATCGCACCGTTGATGTGCGCTTTGGCAGTCTATCAATGAATGTCTACAAACTACATTAATTTGCTGTCCAGTTGACGATTTTGGAATGCACACGTGGAGCCTGTGAAGTCGCCAGTAGATAGAATATCAAATTGGACCATCTCCTGGTTTTTTGATCTCGACTGGTGACTGGTGCCTGGATCGTGAAGAATCCAATGATTCCTGGATAAATCTCCACTAGTCAACATCCAACCAAAACTCCCGTCCCCCGCCCTCGCAGAACAGCTTCTGTTCGATGATGTGTCGCACACCGTCGATGACTTTGGAGATGAACCAGCTCGCCTTGCTATGTTGGCAGTCATCCGGGGAAAGCCCCTTTTTCACAGCCCCAGAATAAACAAAAGAAGTCTCCTTTATTAGGACATGGATGGACACGGTTGTACATGATGGGACTTCCACATGTCTTGATTCAAAAAAAAAATCTCGTCCAAAACTGACGGTATGGCAATGTACAGCATAAGGCTATGAAGTACAGACTTGGACCCATCTTGGACGCTTCGTGACATGCCACATCAAACAACTTTGCGACGCCATGCTGATTTGACTGGTCTCATCCCTTTCAATAGACACTTAAAACCCTGATTCCGAGCAGGATTCCGCTGAAATTTCTTGGGATGTCCAACCCCCACAAAAGCTTGCCAAAAAGCCAGAGAGGCTCCAGGTGGTGAAGGCGTTGTGGTTTTGAAGCGGGGCAGTTTTGAACATGGCCAAGAAAGCCAATCCATGCCAATCCCATCACTTGCAAATTCCACTACATTTCGACAGTTGTAACCTGCAACCAAGAGAATCTCTAGAGTCATCCAGTGGAAGAATTCACTTCAGGCTGCAGGTGTAAAGTGTCTTCAAGCACTTGTGGCAAGTCGCAGGGAAGCGGCTCGAAAAAGGTCGTGCGGAGGTGTACGCATCAGTGCCCACCTGTGGAGATCGACCCCATCCACAGTTGGGAGGCACAACCGCTCCGGGCGTTGGGCCGGTGAAACTCGTACCATTGGCAGGTGACCATCCCTGCCCAGCCTCGTCATGTTTCTTTGCCATCACTTAGTACGCTATGCTGGGTAGCTGGGTAGCAGTACTCGGTCATCCCATTCCAACAGCCTCGAGTCAACACCAAAACTGATCATCATTAATGGCCGGACAGCAAGAACCACGGTTCAGGAGGCACCCATTTATGCTGGGGATCATCATCATCATCATCACCATCATCATCATCATCACCATCATCATCAGCCAATCATAACATAGGCCAACCATCCAATACACGCCAACATCTTTCATCATCATGATCATCATGATCATCCTGATCATCCTGATCATCATCCATCTATCCATCTATTCATCCATCTATTCATCCTGATCATCCTGATCATCCTGATCATCCTGATGTTCATGATCACGGTGATCACGACGATCACGACATCAAGCCGCAGCTCGCCTCATGTTGAGCCGTGGCGGACTCCGTCAAGGCGCTGATGGCCTTGCACATGGCCAGCGCCGGGTCAAGGCGCCATAACCAACCAATAAGTGGCTGGTTGAATGATGGTTAGGGGATGAGAACTAAGAAGTATAGGGGATATATACCAAGTATACGGCAGTTGGAAGATGATTCCAATGCTTTCAGTAGATATAATAAAGATGCTATTGGAATAGATGTAGAGTTTATGGCTATCCAATGGAAATATAGGGCATTTCAGTGGGATATACGAGATCATAATCAACAATAAGGCCAAGATGGGTGTTTCGCTCCCCCAAATCGTCCAGTTTACGGACCATGTGTAGTTCTAAACCAACCATTTTATTGAACATTCTCATCATGCTTAGTAGTTCTACTCTCCGGCAAACTAACCTAGTTGCGTGGAAAATCCACCAGTTATATTGGTTTAACCTCTAAAAATGGTGATTCTTGGCTTCCAGATTAGTTTACTAGAGCGTATATTGGAATAACAAATGTTGGAATCATTCATCTTGGTTGATCTATTATAATCAATTATTCAATCCATTGATCTTCGATGAAATATTAGATGAATAGATATGATGGATGTGATATGATATGATTGGTTGCCGCAATAGATATGATATGATTAATTGATTGATTAGATGTGGTGATATTTGATTCATTTTGACTGGATTAGATCAGACAGAACAGATGCACAGAATGTACAGAACAGAAGAAGTCTGTAGATGTCTGAATCTATCCGTCCATCTAAGCCAAATGTATCTGCATATGTCCACATGAACATATGAATAGCGGACAAAAGTCTGTTACACAAAAGTGGCCATCTGCTAAACTGGGTCGTCCCCTATCGGTTGTGAAGGTTTTGTGGGTTTGTCTTGTGTCGTCTATGTTGGGAAGGATAAGCATCAATACTTGTATTGGGCCAAGGTCTTCCCAAGCATGTAAATGGTGGAAAATGCCTATCGGTTAGTATCGGTTAGGGTATCGGTTGGATTGCCCATGAATTCTCTGAAACTGGATTAACCATGCCTATTTTCCTGGGGGTATCGGTGCTGGGTCGTCCCCTATCGGTTGTGAAGGTATCCTGCACGTTGGACAACCGAGACGTCCACCCGAAGATATGATATGAGTTGACGTACTTTTGTCGGGTACTCATATGCATGCTGCGATCGGGGTGTTGCAAATGTGATAGTATCGTTGACACTGGTGTATATGCAACGAGACTGACTTTGATTTGGGATTGTATATCTCTACGTCTGTACAGTAGTGTGGGTACATGATGTATATATAAATATCTCATTATATACAAGACGAGATAGGCACCTATGTCTAGCCAGATGTGTGCACATACCTTTGTGGTACACCACTCAGTCTTTAAAGGCTTAGCCACGAGATTTCACACCAAAGCAACAAGGTGGAGACCGCAACCACCGGAGCCAAGGCCATCCCCTCGATGGCCTCTGATTGAAGCCGAGCACTGAGCACCGACAACAATGAAGCGGTGCAGAGTTTCAACCAATGGTCCTGCGGCACGAAAGCAGATTGCAGCTCTCAGTTTCAACCACGTCAGGCTTGAAAAGCAAACCGCAAATCTCATTGAAAACGGAAAATCTGCATCAATCTGCTGGCAAACTCTGCATAAATCTGCTAGCTTATAGATCTTTGTAGCCATCCTTGCGGGGCTCTATGGCGGCAACCGATGCAGCTTCAAGGGCCCTGTCCCGCTTGCTGGGAATGTCTAGCAGCTCAAGCCCGGAGTTGCCTCGGTGAGTCTTGGCCCACGAAGTGCTCCCAGCCCCAACTTCTTGTATATGCAAGCTGTAGGTAGTACTTTTTTGCAGTGGTAGCAAGGGATTGACCCTTTCATGCCTGAAATGGAAGCTGTAGGTAGAGTAACAGCTGTTTCTGCATGCAGATGTTCATCCCACATGAATTTGCATGCGAACAATTGTTTTGTGTGTACTTTCTGCAAGGTCTTTGTTCAAAGTTGATCCCAGCCTGCCAAAGTTCTGACATATTTGCAGCTTGAATTCACTTCTGTCGTTTGCTTTCTCAACAGCCCAGCATGGCATGCAAGGCAAAGTCTTTCTGCCAGTGGCATGGCATATCTGCAAGAGGGAAACCACTCATTTGGGGATGCCATAGTATGCCTTACGCACATAGTATCCCGTGACCTGCACCCTGGGCCGACTGTCCCTACAACCATCTCTGGTCCCACGAAAGCCGCTCAGTCCATCCGCGGCAGTACCCTGGGCCACCATCAACAACCAATGACCTGGAAGCACTACCCCAGTGATGCCCAATCACCATCAACATGACCAACATTTAAGCTCTCCTGTTACACCTTCTTGCAAACCAACCATTCAGCGTCACACATGGTCAACCAGCAACCATCAGCTTCACGGCACCAGCTCGACCCCCCCTGTTGCTGTCTGAGCCACGTTCCAAGTGCGCCAGCAACGCAGACAGCAGGGAGCCCACCAGGATCACCACGCGGCCGTGCAGCGCAGCACGAAAGGTGCCGGCAAGAGCCAGCTCCTGAAGGCTGAGGACCCGTAGACTAGCAGATGGGATTTCTTAAGCCATAGGGGACCCCCAAAATGCTTAGTCTATTACAGTGAATGATTGATATAAAGGATGAGTTGGGGTGTCCTTATTTTGAGAAACACCCAGATGAAGCAATGGTGAACGGAGATGCTTACAAGTGACCGGGCCCCAAAACGTTGTAAGTTGGTCAAGATTCGCCATTTGACATAAGCTAGTCGTATCTATCATAAGTGGTAGTTTACCCTAGCTATAATCAACTGGTAATGAATGGAAATGCTTCTGAATGGTAGTGTTCATGCTACTTTTCATGGTTCATCATGGCTACTGATGATGGGCTAATTCATTGAATTGTTCATGGAGGTAGTTGTAATGAATTGTCAGTGGTGAATGTAGGTACTTGTCCTGTGCCTGTAAATGAATGGTGTATCACGGCTCATGATGATGATCATGATGAATAGCAATCCTCATGCTTCATCATGGCTAGTGCTTGCCTGATCAGCTATACATCGCAGCGGCAGCATGATGATCATTTACGATGACTATATATTAGCCAACCGTAGCTTGCCATAGCTAATAATGATGAATACAGTAGTTGTTGCATTGGCCATATAAGGGTCAGTAATTCGAAACTGCGAATAACTTTTGGTTGCAAAATGGATGCACTTCTGGGGAAGTGCACAAGCGGCAGCTGGTAGCTTGACATTTTTCTCGCAAGACGGTCCATTACCTTCCCGAACTTGTCTTACCTCTATGACACATGCAGCACTCATTCAAACAGCTGCTATTGGTAAGTTCTTGAACTCTGTCTGCACATTTTGTCGTTGTCTGGTGTCTCGGCTTACTTAAAGAGCCTGCAGTAGCTTGATCGGTGGACATCCAAAAAGACGATTTGGGGGCAACCACGGTGTAGCAGCCCCACATAGACTTGTAGGTGACCTATGCGTACTCAAGCTGGGAATCTGGATCAGTAAGCCACCAGGCTTTACATCTTCAACTCCATTCTCTTGTTGCGCGTCCCAATGTTTGTTGCGGTGCGCAGCCCTGTACCATAAACGAAACGCTGCTGGCCTTTTATCAATTATCTATGGTCCTTGTCCCGTTTTCCCCGTCGTCGAACTGTGGTTCCGAATCATGTGGTCTGATACCTGATGTAGCTTACAGTCACTGTTTTCACGTAAGGGTGCATCATACAGCTTTTCACACGATTTGTCTTCGTATATTGGCTTTTGTTTCCCTATTTGTTCGGTGTCATCTTGCCAAAGGATGTGGTCTGCACCACGTCCGCAAATTTGATGGAAGTGAACGACCTGCAGGGACGAAACTTCCAACACAAGAAGAGAGATACACCCTGTTAGACCTATCATGAATATCCGCTAACTCTGTGCATATCCATTCTGGTTTACCAGGCATGAGAAATGCTTTCTCTAAGAATGCTGGCACATGATTGGGTCCCAATTACATCATGTTACTTCCGTTCTCACTCTGCCGCCGACATATCTTCCCCACCATGCACAAACTGACTCCTGAGCAGCAGATGCAATCGCAGCGAACCAGTGCCTGCAGCTGAGTATGTCATTCATTGTGTTGCTCTGGGTAGCTCCGGACCCTCAGGAACGTGGGAGGATGTTCACTCATACACTGGTGATGTTTGAGTCTGACTTATGACCCGTATTGTTAGGTTCCCAAAAAACAAAGGCTTCAGATTGGACCCTCCGGGAACAGAGTTCAAAGCTAGGAATGGTTGCAGGAAACCCCTTGGCGCGCGCCATGCTGGCGCACTTACAAAAAACATATTCTGGAGATGGGTGCATCACAGACCCATCACATAGTGATGATAAGAGACATACCCAGTTGTGATTCTGTACTGTGTCACTAGGAATACTAGGATGATTTGAAGCTATGCCATCACTTAGATGATTTTTCGACACATGACCAAGTTCATATCTGTGGCTAGGCGTTTGCTACGTGCTCAGAGTCTTAGTTCAACCCTGATTTGACATTAAGATGATATTCTGTCATGTGGCATTTCACATGTGATAGACTGTATCACGTTGTACGATTACAAGTATACACAAGCCATACCGCACTATAAACAATTGTGGTTTGGATGACATTGTATTATTTTGGCGGAAATGTCCTGAGTCCAGAATTCATCGATTTGATTTGTTTGTATGTGTGTGTGTGTGTGACTTCACCAGCAATCAACCGTTTGCTAAATATCACAGGACGTTCACCAACAATAGATGACCACATACGACACGTAATGGTTGCAATAGGCTGATAGTCTGTTGACCATTGTCAAAAATAACGCTGGTTCGGTACTCGCATGTAAGCACCAAAATTATGTTGATATTTAAATATATATATATTTATTTATATTTACATTTATACATATATCTATATATATCCATATATACATATATACATATATACATATATACATATATACATATATACATATATACATATATGCATATATGCATATACATATATATATGTACATACAAATATGAACAAATAACCATTCAAAGTACTTCATCATGATGAGAATCACACTGTTTCACTTCTGCAAAACAGTGGGCTCGGCACCGCAAGGCAGCCTGGCCTGTCTTCGCCAACGGAGCCTTCCTCGGGTTTGTTCATGTTCTTGGGCGTGCTCTGCAGGACGTGCAGCACCTCACAGACCAACTGATTCAACACGTGTGGCCGAAAAACGGTCGATTGGGAGGTGGAAAATGTGTTGCATGTAATATTTGGACATAGAAACATCTGGATGTTGATATTGCTATGCGAATATATGGTGTATGGTCAAAATGTTTGTTCCCAGAAATGACGTTAAAGACTCATTTAGTTGGGGGCCCGCTGCTTGGCGTAGTTGTTTGCGGAGACCCTGCAAAATTGTGAGAAAAACTACTTCATGTAAACATTTGGTGCAATACACACTACCGCGGGACTTTTGTACTCTATTTGTTCACTCGTCTGAGGGTGAGGTGTCACTGTCTTTGGATGATGAGTTGCTAAAAATTGAATTCCTAAATGCAACAAGCTGTAACATGGATGGTCATCTAAGGAGATGTCCTCTGAACACCCAGAAATGTAACTTTTGCTAGCGCCGTGCTAGCGCCACGCTAGCGCGAAATCGCGACTTCATTTTGGAAAAATTGATCACTTTTCCCAGTAGATCAGTTTGCTAGCGCGGTGCTAGCGCTGCACTAGCGCCTAGCTGGTGTTTTGCTGCATTTAGCTGGGGACCCGCCACTCAACGAAGTTGTTAAGCACGCAACAACATTGGCATTAACGTCGTTTTATATAAATTCTTTGACCATGACTTTTGGCCGCATGCCATATGTATACCTATGTATGTTATGTATGTATATACACCATGTCATATATTGGAATCTATTATTGATACGAGTACCTATTGATATAGGCAGCGCAGCATGGCCAGGGGCGCCAAGGTACCCAGTCGCGGATCATCGTGACCTGGGGGGCTGTTGCTTGGGAGAAACCTGTAGGTTCTACGATTTTCTACGGTTCTACCTCGTGGATCGAACCAAATCTCTGACAAAGAAGTGGCAGTCCATTGGATGATTGTTTCTGAATAGTTTAATAAGAGGATGAGTGGTTTTTAATAGGGTTTTTACTAGTTTACTTCGAGATGAAAAAGTTAGAGGTGAAGAATGTGATTGCAACCACCAAGCGTCTTTTGATGGCTTCATCGTGTCGTAATTGGCTATCGCACTTGTTGGAACCTCCAACAGTATGCCATGAACATTCGCAAAGACAATTGAACAAGCTAGGCTCATCACCACACCACCAAGTGTCTCAAACTACAAACAAATGGTATGTATGCCACTTGCGATGCAAGGGACAGTCTGGATTCATTAAAAAAGGCTGGGGAACATAAAGACGACCTGCCCATATACATACATCGCCTACAGTATAGGCCAGGAGTGTGTGCATGCATCTGTTTCGGCAACCAACAGTGGGACCAGTGGGACCAACGAGACAGTGGTCTTGTTGGGCATCAATAGTGGGGGTATATCTTCCAACTTGCTAGAGAGTGAAATGTCAAATGAGTCAAATTGGATAGTCATTCACATCCTGACAGCTCCGCTCTGTCTTTGCATCTTGAGTAGGTTCTTCAAGCGCTTTGGGCGCACCAAGCATCCAAACTTGGTCATGTTTAATTATCATTGAAGCCACCACAATGGGGTATGTACCCATGACTCATCACGGTTGACCCTAGATTTTGGGACCTTGGGAGAACGGGCTGCTCTTTACCCGTCGGATTGTATCTTGTTGCAGTTGTGCCACCGACTGCTGTGCAATATGGGGATGCCCATCGACTTGACCAAGTAAGACTCTTCGATTTGGTGGCTTCAACCCCGAAAAAAATGTTTAATTGAAATCACCCATCAGTCATGGTGTCTCTGCTAAAGGTTCCATTCATGGCTGGCCACTGCTCCATATGTCGGAGAAGCTTAAGATAAGCTTGTGCTCAGTGGTCTCCCAACTATTCCAAAAACGCTCTGCCAACCTGAAGTAAAATGCCTTGAGCTTCTTGTCCTTGTGGTCCAACACCCCTGAAAGTAGCCCGTTTGGGGCTGGTTCCCCCATAGAAACCATGAACCAGGAGAGAAACAAGTGAAGGCATCTGCAGACTCTAACCTCCTCACCAGCTTCACACCGGACCAGTTCTGAGCTGGGTTGCAAAATCCACATCTTCGATGTACTTCCTGAGGGGCGTTGCATTCGACAAGTAGACAAAATGACTCGAACATTGCAAATCAAAGAGAACATAAGTTGGCTCTGTTGTTCGCTGCAAGAGCGGGGATGGCCAAACCATGTTTTGTGTTGAGAACCGGCCCATCCACACAATTTGCTACCTCAAATACGGAGTGAGATTGTCCATTTTCAGGTATCATGATGGATGGTAATCACTGCCGGTTCACAGGCAATGGTTAGTGCTGGTTCGTGGCCATCAAATTGCCAAAATTAACGATGTTCCATGCCGGTTCATGCTGGAGGTGGTTCATGATGGTTCATGATGGTTCATGATGGTTCATGATGAAGTAGTCAATGATGGTTTAATGTTTAAAGATCGGTAATGATACTTAATGAGAATGAATGATGGTTCATGATGGTTTCTGCTGGTTCGTGAGGGTTCGTAGTAGGCAATGATGGTCTTATGCTGGTTCATCCTCAAAGCTCGGAGCAGATTAGCACCAGCAGATCTCCAGGATGCACCGAAAGATGGCGGCGGCTGGCTACCAACGGATGAGTATAGATACATCGATAACAATGGCGGCGGCTCCTGTCCGAAGCCCTCCCACCCAGTCGAGCTGATCCCACTCTGCATGGCACCAAGTCACAACATCAGTTGGATCTGTCGCTGCAAATCATCGGGCCGCCGTGAGTGAGGATACCTACCATGGCTGGCGCCGTTGAGCGGTGTGCCATTCTCAGCATGGTTGAGAATGACGGTGGCAATGATGGTTGATCATGGCTAATTGCGGCTGTTGGTGATTAATAGAGGTTGCTGGTGATTGCTGAATGTTAATGGGGCGGTTAAGCAACATGTACCCAAAAGTTGGATATTACCAACGCATCATATGACCAGTGAGTCACGGTAAATGCCAATCACTGACGAGGAAAGTATTCTTGAGCCCTCATCGAGGATACGACCAGCTGATAGTTGCTGAATGACGTTAATTATGATTTCCTAGGCATACATGCGGAGATGCACATATGTATATATACTGATGTATGGCCTGAAAATGCATGAAGTATCACTCACAATCATTAGTCAGCAACCTCTGTTGTTACAGTTGCCATCATTGACGCCGTGCATGAACTGTCATTCGGATCATTCAGCAACTTCAGAATCCTTCAACACCTTTGAAATCAGGAACCCTAGCTCACCATAATCAAGCATCAGAGTCAATCATGAGCAACTGCTGGCCATTAAGAACAATCATCGACCACAATTGACCCCAGAATTTACATGGCCACGGGTCAATATTAATCAACCAATAGCAGGGGGCTCTAGTGTAACCAACAATAATATTGAAAACAGTGTTTAATGGTGGGGAACCAGGGGTACAGGGTTTTGACCCACAGCCACATGTATCCATCACAATCGTCACTGATAGTAACAATCGCCAAGCATAACATGATCCATGCTGCATCGACAATCATTGCTCGGTATTTAAAAAGCGTTCACCGTGAATATCCGCAATAAAATCCACTACAGTAAGTTTAATTGCAAATAGCAACGATTACAAAAGAAACAGTCATGATCCGCACCATCAATAATCACGAAATAGAAAGAAAAAAAACATCATGAACCATCATTTGCCAGCTTACCATCATTTTCCAACCATCATCTACCAGCTTCCCCACCATTCATATCCGTCGCTCCAGCAGCGCATCGTCTGTGCCGCCAGGATGCATGAGCCGAGACAACGAAGATCGGAAGCAGCTGCGGAGCAACTTGGAGAACTCCAAGCCTTTCACCACGTCCTGGGCAGCCGAGCGCCGCTCCTCGACCAACTGGAAACCCATCCACTCGACCATCTGGGCTTCATCGACCATGGTGGTGGTGATTTATGGTGGTTGATTGTTACTGATTGGTGGTTTCCCAAACATCGGGACTCCCTTGGTTTCCCCTGGGGGTCGGTTTCTGGGGGTCGGTTTTCCCTGAGAACTTGTCCCCTCAAGGTCAGTTCTCCTAGAAAAGTTATATATCTCTGGGCTCTGGGAACTGGACTACACGGAAGTTTGCCACTGAGGTGTCAAACTGGTGGTTCTAACCTATTACAAAGATATGTTGGTCAAGTTGGAAATCATCCCATACGATCCCCAGGTATGGTAGAAAATGATAAAAGGCTTCAAAGCAGCAAACAGTATAGATGGTGTTCATGGGAATCGGTGATTTCATTCCCTTGGCTTGCCCTTGGATTTCAATCTGCGATCCATCAGTGCCAACCCAGGCAAGAATTGCGCCGTCATTATCCTCAAGCAGCACCATGCCTCCCACAGACTCGTTTGGCTGGTGACCAAAATCAAGTTCTGACATCCCCAGTTCCATCCCAGTTCCTTCACCTTGGGAACCCCAGGGAATCCCTTGCCCTTGCCACATCCAAGTGTCGATCAAAGGCATGTGGAGCATGGCCCCCAAAGATGGCATCGAACTCAGATCGGCCGATGGCTCCACCGAGTCCAAGAAGACCGCAGACCACTGCGAGTCGAAGTCAAAGGAGAACTTTCCGTCGTAGCCTCAGACGCACCACAACAGCGAGCTGAGGCTGAGCCCTGCATCCGACGACACAAGCTACGCACCTCGAAGCGACAACATCAAGATATATTCATAGGTAAAACCGGTTTGTTTGCTGGAGTGTAGCCTCAAAGGTAAGCATCAGCCAACCATCAGATCCATCAGAACCATCAGGTGTGATTTTGTTCCCAGTCAGTCAACCATCAGATCCATCAGGTTAGAAAACCTGCTTGCAGATCAGTGGCCTCTCTGCAAGTGAACCACCAGCACCACAAACATGCTTCCAGGGGTGCCCTTGCCCTTCAAGACGAAGCTGTTGCGTGCCTTGCCCAGGGAGCCGAACCTGGATGAACCTTGTGAAACTGAAGTATCAAGCTGAACGCCCCATCAAAATCCACAAATGATATTAAACCCATAGTGAGTCATTATAGCTACCCATCATTGATCTATATGAAGCATCATCCAGCAAACAAAATCCTTCAGAATCCAAGTTGAGCCCCAACAAGCCCGCCCTCGCCCTCGCATCGGGCGGCCCCCCAGCGCCCCACCGCCCTACCTTCTCGCACACGAAGCGACAGTGCTCGATCATGCGAACTGAGGCTCAAAGAGGAATGGACATCACTTGTCATTCTGTTTATCCCATCGTTGGTGGTTAGATATTTGGCGTGGAAACCTCATGAGATGCGCTATGATAGCAGTCATACTTGCAATCCCCATGTGATGTATTGTTTTGTGCTTTTTTGTTGCTGCTGCTGCTGGTGTTGTTGTTGCTGCTGCTGTTGTTGTTGTTGCTGCTGTTGTTGTTGCTTGATTTGTTTGTCATCTTGCTGTTCTGATTGCTATTCTAGTCATTGTTCTGGTTGTTGTTCTGATTGTTGTCGCTGCTGCACACCTGCTTTGGTGCTCGACCATCAGTACGGGATAGGACACATGTATACAACATGTTGAAATCTTGGCCGCTGTTGTGATTGTTGCTACGGGTCACAGATGGTTTGGTTACAGTAAAGTCAATGGCCGATTAAAAAGGAACGCAAAAGTCATTGCGCCTAGGATCGGTTCACGAGGGTCATCAATTGTAGGTGGCAAGAAGAGAAGAACCGGAAAAATCACCAAGTGTTTGTGCCTCACTTTTCTATACTCCGTCTTTTCTGAGCAACCGCCGTCAAGCCATATGGCACCCGCCAGCAAATGATCCACAGCTATAGCCCAAAAGAAATTAGATCTTTGATCTCAAATAAAACCCTCAGACTTTCATCTCAACTGATGGAAGGGATCGCTTTGGCGCATGGTTCAAAGGCATCAGGTCCCATTGGATCCAGTCGGCACCGAAGAGAGTTTCTCAACCATCTGAGTCGGTAAGTCTCGAAGCTGCGGTGAAAATCCCTAGCAGCAGAATCGTCCAACCACTGAGATACTCTGCAGTGCCCTCATAGCGTAAGCCATGAGATGCCATAAGTATCATATGGCTGTGGGTCAAAACCCCGTACCCTTGGTTCCCCTATCACTAACCATTGTTTTCCCTTTGATTTGGTTGGTTATTATAAGCCATTATTGATGGTTAATATTCACCCATAGCCATATATTCACCTAGTAATCAAGCTGGTAGCACTTGAGACAGCCATGGTTTCATTGTCAATTCAGCCATTGCGGAGTAGCATGATTCTTCGCCCAGTCCACATATTGGAACAAAAGCTTCAGCGCGACATGGCATCAACCAAAAATTTAAAAAACGAAATCAAGTGTTTTCCTTGAAAAAATGAGGCCAAGTTTCAAGAAGTTTCTTGATTCAGACGTGTCTTGCAAGTTGTAGAAGTCCTGTACTGCCTGGCGGGACAGGTTCATCTGTTTCGTGTTCCCCCA
The DNA here is from genome assembly GCA_009767595.1 of Symbiodinium kawagutii. NCBI lineage: Eukaryota > Dinophyceae > Suessiales > Symbiodiniaceae > Symbiodinium > Symbiodinium kawagutii. The sequence goes on along the minus strand of VSDK01011352.1, from coordinate 173,848 downwards.
AGCCCTGGCGTGGAGAATGACCGTCTAGCGGCGTAGAGCCGCTGTCGTGGCCTAAAGATGGTGGTTTCCCCGGGGAGATAGCAGGAACTTCATGGCTGTCATACTGGCATACACTGAATTTCTCCAACATTGTCCACGCGATGAACCTCCCGAACCTTCAACGGAAGTTGAGGCTTGAGATTCACTGGTGAGACTGATGTTCCTAGTTGATCAGTGACGACTAAGAACTCTTGGCCGCAAACTCATGGCGAACGCCACCTTCAGCTGTCCTCGATCTTTGAATTCGACTAGTCGCGCGATTCTGCAACCACCTCTTAACCCTGTCCCATTCCCAGTTTCCACCCAACAACAGGAAGGAGACTCCCATAGACTCCATTCTCAGTCCAACCATTCTCAGTCGCACCTTTCATCACCAAAATCGCACCATGCAACGACACCGGGAAGCCTTCCCTGTGCCCTGCCATGTGCCCTGCCAGCCCTGCCATGCGCCTTCTCAATGTCCGTGGAGGAGGAGAGCTCGTGGAGCGACACCTCGGCTCGCGCCACCAGGCCCTTCTCCTTGACCTTTCCAAGCTCGGAGCCCACCTGAGGCGATGGGGCCATCCGTCGTCCAGAGAAACCCAGTGGCTGTGTCAGATTCGAGGCCCCGCGATGCTGAAGGTTTGATCATGGGTGGTTGGTCGTGGATGATTGTGATTGATTGTGGGTGGCTATGATTGATTCTGATCGATTATGATCAAATCATGTTTTCGATTGCAACAGAAAACTGTTTGAGAATGTTGTGACAATGTCACTGTGTTCATCGGATTTCAGGGGCGTTCCGGACCCAGTCTACCCTGTATAACTATCCGGCTCCATAATTCAATCTCTATCTGACACCCCATCTCAGGACCATCTGCATTGCCACATGAGCCACCTAAAGAACCCGCTAGCTAAAGGGTAAACTACTCCGCCATCGTGAGGATAATGTCCTGGATGAAGTGCCAAGTTAACCCTGCACCTCAAAACAAAAACTTGGGTTGCAGTTTCCAGTTCTCAAAAACGATAGTCCACCATATCATATGGCTATGTAAAGAAAAACACCTTGTTACAATCATGATGACTGACTATCATAAACACTACTATCAATGGTAAGGAATCGTAGGTTAACATTACCAGTGGCTATTGTGATTCTAATTTACAACCATGGCCTGTCTTCGTTCGTACATGGTTATAGCTAGTAGTTTGCACTTACCATCAGTAGTAATACTACCTCTTACTGATGTTATAGCACACTATATTACCATCATTCTTAGCATTATCATATGCTATGGCAGTAGCATATATAGTTCATACTACGTATTACTGATGTTACTATGATACTGTATTGGATGATTACTATATCAGTTGCTAATCAGTAGCATTATTACTGATGTTATAGCTACTATTATAGCTACTGCTCATGTACAGTTACTGATGTTATGGATCATTCCGGAAACGATTTTTTGCTAATCATATCAGCAAAGCCTCTATGGCCACCCACCACGCGCCTTGCCACGGATGGGGCTGTAGGTCATGACCTCGCATTTGGTGAGCAAAAGCGGGCGGTTCCAGAAGGTCCAGGTGCTTTGCTACCACAACCAGTTGATTGTCAGTTGATAAATCATAACTGACCAAGTTGTAAGTTGATTATTGGTTGATAAATCATAACTAACTAGGATGTCATCATGCTGACTAAGCATTGTTGAGGAACAATACAATAATAACGAACCATGCTTACTAGCCATTGTTAACCATGATGAACCACGGTCAAGCACCAGGGTGCTGGCAGAAAGAGTATGAAAAAATGAAATCACGTGTCCCACCAGCTACCCATTCCTCACTCCAGCGTTCCCCGTTAGGATGTGAAACATCACTCACTTTTAGTGTGCTCAGGGGATATCCGGCGTATTCCAATATCCAAAATGTAAGATCTTTGCCTGTCCACTTCTTCTTCGAATCAGACTTGGCACCAGCCCAGCCCCTTCACTGAGGCTTCCTGCCATCGTTTGACCTCCATACTCATCACACCAGAAGTCCTGGCGACCACTGAACTACTGCCCGGCTGATCGGTCACTGCTGGTAACAGGCTTGCATCCCATCTTTCACTGGGTGGTAGTCAGCAAAAGTTGGCAAGTCAACTCAAGCGACCCCAATGATTCTTTGTGCTCTGCTGTTGCCAAACCCCGATGTCAAGCGCTTCCTTGTTCTCCACCGTCATTTCCGCGAAGGACGGCAAGTCCGAGTGCCTGGCAATGCCGTGTTGAGCAATCATTGGCACTGCCTCTGAAATGGTGTGGGGGGGAGGCAGCTGCCAGTATGGATACCACAGACTGGACACCTAGCTTTGCACAGCCCGGACGTGTCTGGCCTCTGCTTCTCGAAGTATTCACTGACGATATCGAAACCTGATCACTGTCACAACTTGTTGACAACAGGGTGGCGAACAGTGGTTACCTATGGTAAATCATGGTTGGGAATAGATGGTTCTGGTGGTGAATGAATGATGGTACAACTGTCTATATAAAATTCCTTTCGTGACGGCTGGACACTAAACCTTTCGTGGGCGGTAGGCAATTAGCAAGCCATGGTAACCCTGCCAAGGGAGATTGCCCTCTTCCTTGGGTGTCAACACAAAAAAGTTCACCACGCAGTGCTCGAAGCTGTGAACCCTCTTCTGGTACTGCTAGGTCTTGGGTATTAAACATCCACGATGGCTAATTCTTCACAACCGCCACGACTTCGGAAACTTCGAAGTGTAGACTGCATGGGATGAGTGGTTTACAGCTCCTCAACACACGGTTTTTGCCATCTTGGATACGTGTCCCCTCAACAGACTCTCTGACCCAAACAGCTTTTGACCCTCAAGGTAGGGGCGAAAGGAATCCGAAAGGTACTTGAGGTGGCTTCTATCTTGCTGACAGCTCCTGATCATTCTTGGGATGACCATCTCTACTGCTTCGTGCCAGCAGATGAGTGATGTCATGAGTGCTCTATGTCATAGGCCGTCGCCGCTATCGTGCGGATGGCATGGACAGCTAAGGCACCGAATTTGATCTGCATCTCCTTTGGCTGCAAGGTTGCTGCTGTGATGCATACAGCTTCCTTGGTGCAGCACGGCTTTCAGGTGAACAGGTGGCAGTCCATCAGTCCGTGCTCTGGTGCGCTTTAACAAATGTGTGGCAGGAAACCAATGACACCAATGCTGACACGGGTTGGTTGGGAAGCAAACACCGATCCATTGGCCTTGAGTTGCAGATCACTGGCCCAGCGTCACTTTTCGATAGCAGCATCCATCATGAGGCAGCGCGACAATCATATTGAATCAACCTATTGCAAATATGGCAAGTAGATCCAATAAGCACCATCTTCCTACAAAAGTCACACGCGTGTGGTTTCTATAATCTAAAGATGGTCGAATTCTCAAGAAGGATTTCTACACGACCAATCATTAGAGGGAGTTCAGTACTATGGAGCCCACCATGCATGTCCAACGTCGAGAACCTCCACGAAGTGAATTCGACAGCTGAAAATCAAATCCCAAAGACTGTTGCTCCACAAATGGCTAGTGCTGATTGGAGATGGATGCCCGCGGTTGCCTCTTGGATCTGGCCATTTGGATTGGTCCATGAATGTACCCCCAAAGAAATGCTGGCCTCCTTGCGTGGTCATTTGTGGATGGCTATTTATAGGGGGTAACGTAGAACCTACCCACTTGGCCTTCCCCTGTTCCCATGCCTTCCAGGGCGCACCGAACCAGCTCGAACCGAGCTGCTGGTGTCAAGACCCACGTCAGTGCTCTCTTCGCAAGCTCCATCAACTCATCCAACGTTTCTCGGTGGCGGCTGCTCGTGGTTTCTGAATGGCCGGGAGAGCCCCCAAATCCTCCAATAGTAGTCATGTATAGCAACAAACTGCCCCAAAGCTATGGTTGATTTATTACTGTAAACGGTATGTAGAGGATGTTTTTGGGGTACCCCTATAGCTTCAGAAACACCCAATTCATCCAGTGCCTCAAGGGCACCTGTGAAAACACTATCCTCAAACGAATAAGACCTACGAGGTCCGGCCCCTCCCAGTGATGAGTTGGGTTAGAACCTCCCCTGGATTTGGGAGTTGCAACCCCATTCAGTCACGGGCTGGGGGCAAGAATTGAAGCTAACATAATCTGCATTCAAGCAAACTGCAATCACAGTGGATAATTCATGGTGGTTCCCACAGTCGACTGCAGTGAGTAGTGATCAACCAGGTGGTGGAACGCCAAATTTTAATCAATCAACGGTGGCTGTTGATCCAATCTCAAATTCTACGCTAAAAAACAGCAAGCATCATCTCACCCAAGCACATGACTTGGAACTTCCTATGACATGATTCTTCAGGTGGAACCTGTGCTCACTGCTCCACATCTCCTGTCTGCAACCCAAGTTCTGTCAGCATGAGCTTTTCGCAAAGTGAAGACCAAAGAACTCAGAAGTTCTGGGTGATAACCTGTTCGAAAAGCCATGCGTCACTTGGTTCGGGTCGAAGATGGTCAGGATTAGTCAAGCTCCAGTAATCACAAGTCATTGACATGATCCGATGCTGAGTCGCCCAATTTCAAGTTGCTGAGGAATTGGGTTTGACCCAAACACACATGGGCGCTAAACAGGAAGACAAGAAAGAAACAGCAAAATATGATACAAAAGGGACCCATCTTTTTAATCAACAAAAACTGTGAAGGCGGAACTGAACTCACTTGGTAGCTCATGGAAGTGTGCCAAACTCTATAAGCTCAGCACGATTGGAAGCTGGGGAGCAAAATTTGAAGCCATGCTGGATCGATCTAGATGGTGGACAGAATCATAGGAGCTGTCTTCTGGGGGGAAACAATGGAAGCCCCTGCTTGCAACCCATGGTTGACCAAGGTGCTTTGCGGAATGATGGAATGACTGCGAGTCCAAGCAATTTGGCCGAAGCTGCAAATGGATTAGATGGCTTCACGACTGAAACTAAACATGTCAACTAATATGCAGCATGATATCAAATATGATATCCCTGATATCCCTGATATCCCTGATCCAAACGACTTCTACCAACAATCACTTTAACCATTCAAGTGCATCAAAGAGCATCTAAATTGTATATGATCTAGCAATGATTGTATATGAATCTGCATTTGCTGCATCCAGTACATACACATATATATGTATATATATGAATATAAATATACATAAATCATAGTAGTGACATCGTGATCTATATGATCGTTGTTTAACCATCATGGTTGATTAGTGTTGGTGCTAATTATGAATCCCTATCATTTTGCTTAATTTAAGCACCAACAAATAGATTTTGCACCTATGATTCAACAAATATAATTGGAAACGGTGGGTAGATTGCAATGCTTTGTAGATTGTAGCATATTGTTTAACCATCATTGTTCTTAATTTAAGCACCAACAAATAGATTTTGCACCTATGATTCAACTAATATAATTGGAAACGGTGGGTAGATTGCAATGCTTTGTAGATTGTAGCATATTGTTTAACCATCATTGTTCTTAATTTAAGCACCAACAAATAGATTTTGCACCTATGATTCAACAAATATAATTTGAAACGGTGGGTAGATTGCAATGCTTTGTAGATTGTAGCATATTGTTTAACCATCATTGTTGGTTGTTTAACCTATTGCAGTTGTTTAACCATCATTGCTGATTAGTGTTTAACCATCATTTAACCTATTGTCTAACCCCTATGGTTTAATCCACTGTTGGTTGTTTGACCTATTGTAACCTATATCAAACCAACAATATCTACAAGGCATCGCATATCACCCCTATTGTTACAACAACCTATGGTTGTTAATCCCTAACCCCTATTGGCTGGTGCATATCAAACCCCACCATATCTCCAAGGCATCGCCACATCTGGGGCCGTCTCCGGACATCGCTGCCGATGCGGCGCCTGCAATGGGCCGATGCGAGGCCGTGTTCAGCATCGTTCCGTTGGGATGCTCCATGGCTTCCTCCAAGGCGTCGTCGTCCTGAACAACGAGAAACGGATGGGTTGTTGTAGATTGAACAGGCACTTAATGATGACTAATGATTATTGATGATGATGATGATGATGATGATGATGATGATGATGATGATGACTAATGTTTGGTAGTTAGTGATGATGGCTAATGATTATTGATGGCTGGTGAAGTGATGAGGACTAATGATTGAATAGGCTATGGTTAATATTAACTGGCTATGTTGGGTATATTCATTAATGGCTATGGTTAATGATTGAACAGGGTGAAGTGATGATGACTAGTGGTTAATGATGACTACTGACTAATAGTTAGTGATGACTGATAGTGATGACTGATGTTTGGTACTTAGTGATGATGGCTATGGGTTAAGTGATGATGACTAGTGGTTAATGATGACTACTGACTAATAGTTAGTGATGACTGATAGTGATGACTGATGTTTGGTACTTAGTGATGATGGCTATGGGTTAAGTGATGATGACTAGTGGTTAATGATGACTACTGACTAATAGTTAGCGATGACTAATAGTGATGACTGATGTTTGGTACTTAGTGATGATGGCAATGGGTTAAGTGATGATGACTGATGGTTAATGATGAATAATGATTATTGATGGTGATGATGATGATGATGATGATGACTAATGATTATTGATGGTGATGATGATGATGACTAATGATTATTGATGGTGATGATAATGATGACTCATGATTGGTAGTTAGTGATGATTAATCATGGTGGTTGAGTGATGTTAACTAGCTATGGTCATCAATGGCTATGCTTAATGACCACTATGGTTAAGTGATGTTAACTGGCGAGCTGGGTCAAGCAAATAACCAACCATGATGGGGGATGATAACCAAGAATAATAGTGGTAAAACAATGGTTAATGATGATGCCTAATGATCAATATCCAAAATTATACACGGATGGCTATGGGTTAATGGTCAATATGACTATGGGTTAATGATGGCTCATGGTTGATGAGGCTAATGATGATTATGTAATGGGTCAATGATGATGACTAATGGTTCATTGAACAACGATGATTAATGATTATTGGTGGGGAAGCTAAAAATCACCAGTTGTTATACGCAAACCAGCTAGAACTTGTTGATTTTCCGCGCAACCAGGTTAGTTTGCCAGAGGGTAGTGATGATCATGTACAATTGATGGTAAGCACAAGTAATGAGTAAATGATGGTTAACCAATGATAGATCATGGTCAACTGATGGTAAAGAATGATTAACCAATGGTAAAGCGATGATTACTGATGATTATGTACAGTTGAGGGTGACTGATTGATGATTAAGTAACTGGAAACAATGGTTCATGGTTTTTGGTTTCATACATGTCAAGTAGTTGATAAGTATGGTGCGTTAGTTCGTTGTGAATGGCCGATGGTGATGGTCAGTAATAACGGTTTTCAGGGGGGTGTCTCAGTTGTTTCACGCTTTGAGCCTTAAGCCATCCCGTGCGGCTAATGTTATAGGTAGCTGATGTAGTCAGACGAATCAAACCGCTTGTTGGGTTAAGTGGTTAATAATGGATTCATTGGTAATTAATTAATTGTTTCTTCAAGGTTGAGAATGGTAAACATAAACATGATTTTACCAATCTCTTGACATGAAAGATTTCTCGGCTGCCTCACATATACATAAACATACCGTCATGGATAATTAAGCATAGCCTTCCGCAGTGATCCCAACTCTTGCGCATATTTTCTGAGTGAAGCTGATGAAACCTTGACTCACAACGGACTGAGAACATCTGCGAGGTGTCCCACATCCTACATTGTCAAGAGGCTGCGTGGCTCACCATTGTTTAGCATTTCTTACCCATTGTTTGCCAGATTAGTTTACCCTTCTTTTCCATCGGTTGATCATTAGTTATCCAGTAGTTCATCAATAAGACGTGGCAAAGACCATCAGCAAACAGCTGGGTCGTGACTCATCAACAACTGGGCCTCCTTCACCGTCTTGCCCGCATTCATCATCCTTGGATGCTGAGCTGCAACGACATTTTGCACCCAACACGCGAGGCATTCTAGCATCTCACGAGAATTAATCACGAGATTTGATCAACACGTCTTGCTGGGGTGACCCAAATATACGACCCAAATATAGCGGTGGTATCTCTGCTTGTAGTTAGATGTAAGCCCTAGTTTGGTGAATGATAAGCGGATTTTTTCACAAGCCTCACCATCAGCTATGCTAAAAACCATGATGTAACCTCCCTGAATGGTCGATTTCAGCGCCTGATCTCTTTTGAAGATCAAGGCAGCATAGCTGGCTGATACAGACTTCCGTATCTATCACGATTGATTCCACCTTTGCCCTTAAGATCAATATTGCCCAAGTCATGCCACATCTCCCAGGTCCACAGCTTTCCGCTGCCACAAGAGACTCACAAGTCATCTCAACCCTACAGGCCCTCCAGGCCCTCGAACGCCAACGCGTACAACGCAACGCCGGCGGCCGAGTCACTCGTTGAGGGTGTGCCAGAACTTGTTCACACGCGCCAGCAACGCCTCGTCCGCCTTGGTCATCAAGTCCTGAAGCAGATCAGTGACTCACCAGGGGTGGAGCTGCCAGGGGTGGTGGGGGTACCAGGCTGGTGGACTAACAAGGCAAAACCCTGGGAAAACCCTGGGAAAACCCTGGAAAATGCACCACTTTGTTGGGAAAACCCTGGGAAATCGTTCATTTCTGGTGGATTTTCTCCATTGCCATGTTGGTTTACCAGAGGGTATGGCTTGCCGAGCATCTACCCACCGACCTTCCCAAACAGGGTTACCATTGCTTCGTAGATGCCTAAGTGAAATGTCCTGCTGAGTCAAGCATGTTCAACTTCCTTAGGCATCTAGAATAGCCAGATAATATCATCCTGGTATCACATTCATCCTTAGATATCCCGGTCTCAAAATAGGGGTTCCCAAGTCATCCTTGTTTATTATTTCTAATTAGTAACAAACCGACCATTTTTGGGCGTCCCCCATAACTTGAGAAACCATGATATAGCAGCTGTTTTACCATTATTGTTGGTCATAATCCCCATGAATCCCTCCACCATTAGCCATATGAAACCACCATATAGTAGTTGCTGATCCATCCGTGTCTCACATTCATCCTTAGACATTCATGATTCTATCACTTCCTCTTTCCGCCTTACCACATGAAGCTATACGCGGATCGCGGACCCTCACCTTGCGCAAGAAGATCTGCTTCTCGAAGCGGTTCAGCAAAGGCGGAGCCAGCTTGAAGTAGGCGTCACCTGGCCCACGCAGTTTGTTTACCATGGGTGATGCTTAGCTGCTACCGAAGACATATATTCGGTGTTTCCCAAGTCACGGGGTAGTGCAGTCATCATCCAATATTTCTCATTTATAGTAACAAACCAATCATTTTTCGGGGTTCCCTACATTGAGACACAGCCATATTGATGAACCACCCCATAAATAGCTGGTGATGAATCCCATCAAATCTGGGGTTGTACTGACGGACAATTGACCGTAGCAATCCTCAATGACCAAACCATCATGATGTAACCGATGAATCTAGCGATTGCCATGATAACTGCTTCCTTTATCCTGCAATTCCATGACGGCTACACGGCTACACTCAAACAATCGACCGACCCACATGGACGTCTTACTCCCTGACTATACTGGCTCTGGCCGCATGGATTCGAACTCCACGGAGATTTTACCCCCACACAAATACCACGCACAAAATCGCATAGAATCATCCTGGGACATGCCGGGTATCATCAAGGATGGGTGTCTTGACACTTCTGAAAGGCAGTCACCAAGGCTGTGAGACCAAGCTGGTGCTCTGTAAATTCATCACCGAGTGGCTCAGTTCGGTGACCACAATGACACGGAAGAGCTTGTGGATCGGGCATTGCTTTGCTTTGGAGCCGTGTGCAATTCTGACCTGCAGCACGGGCTAGACATGGAGAGGCTGCTGAAATCACCCACAGGTTGTATCCTTATAGGGTCCTATGATGCATGACATTTGTGACATCGCGCTGACATCCGACGGCCATTCTGCAAAGCAAAAAATGCTGACAATTCCTTTTTCTACTATTGTAAATGATTCTTGAAATGGTGGGTGATCACAAGCATCACTGGCTTTCAGGCGAACACTCGCTGTATTTGTAAGGTCCCTCGCAAGCACGACCAATTGCTTGACAACCTCGTGTCCCTCATCTGAGTTATCTCCTGACCATGTTTGTCCACATTGTCTTGGATTCACTTTTGCCCATGACGTGGATACCACCGAGGCACCAACAATCCACCATCCGAAAGCGCCACGATTTTTGAATTTGTGGGGTTGTCCTATGATTCATAGGCCGCAGCAGCGCCCAAGTTGGTCGCAGCCAAGACACATATCTCTGCCCAGCATACTCCATGTAATGCTGGTTGAGCAAGTCGTACAGCGACCTTGTCAGACAGGTGTCCCCAAGTATTTGGCTTGTAATCTCTGCCCCCTACTTCGAGACTTCCACCTATTGGGGGGTTCGTATTAGGGAGAAATGATATGAAAAGATTATATAATTCCAAAAATTCATCATTGAAACCATCTTCTACAAGTATTTTGCTGTGTTTCTCCCCTGGAAAACTAAAACCATCTCAAAACCCATCAGACTGTCAGAGCGAATTCCTTGGCGAGCACCATCCGTGGGCCCCCGTGTCAGCTAGGGCCTTTGTTTGGCCTTGTGAAAGGGTAGAATCCAAACGTCTCAATTGTGGTATGGGTGAAAATGTTTCACCGAACTGGCCAAGGTACTCTCTTTTTTGTATCGCGACATGTGCTCTTGCAATCCACCACCATCAAACTGCCAAGCTACAAGCTCCAAATCTTGTGTTCAAAGGCTGATTCAATCAGACTGTGGCAACCCCAATTTGATGTTGGATAGCAGGATCGTGTTCATCGTTGCGCGTCCAAAACAACCTGCAAACAGTGTGTGGCAAGGTGACCTGATGTAGGTTTGGGATGAAACCCTCGCCAATCGTCAAAGATTGCAAGTTGCTGGGCCAGGTGACGCAATCCAAGCTCTGGTCGAAACCATCGCCAAATGTCAAAGCTTGCAGGCTGCTCGGTAAGATGACCTGATCCAGGCTTTGGTTGAAAAGATCGCCAAATGTCAAAGTTTGCAGGCTGCTCGGTAGAGAGACCCGATCCAAGCTCTGGTTGAAATCATCGCCAAATGTCAAAGATTGCAGGCTGCTCGGTAAGGTGACCTGATCCAGGCTTTGGTTGAAACGATCGCCAAATGTCAAAGTTTGCAGGCTGCTCGGTAGAGTGACCCGATCCAAGGTCTGGACGAAAAAATTGCCAAATGTCAGAGCTTTCAGTTTGCTTGGCAAGGTGACCTGATCCAAGCTCTGGTCGAAACTACAGCCAAATGTCAAAGATTGCAGGCTGCTCGGTAAGGTGACCTGATCCAGGCTTTGGTTGAAACCACCGCCAAATGTCAAAGATTGCAGGCTGCTCGGTAAGGTGACCTGATCCAGGCTTTGGTTGAAGCAAACGCCAAATGTCAAAGTTTGCAGGCTGCTCGGAAGGGTGATCTGATCCAGGCTTTGGTTGAAACGATCGCCAAATGCCAAAGTTTGCAGGCTGCTCGGTAGAGTGACCCGATCCAAGCTCTGGTTGAAATCATAGCCAAATGTCAAAGTTTGGAGGCTGTTCGGTAAAGCGACCCGATCCAGGCTTTGCTTGAAACTGCCGCCAAATAATGTCAAAGCTTGCGGATTGCTCGGCAAATGGTCCAGGCTCTGGTTGAAATTGCAGCTACATGCCAAAGATTGCAGGCTGCTCGGTAAGGTGACCTGATCCAAGCTCTGGTCGAAACTACAGCCAAATGTCAAAGATTGCAGGCTGCTCGGTAAGGTGACCTGATCCAGGCTTTGGTTGAAACCACCGCCAAATGTCAAAGATTGCAGGCTGCTCGGTAAGGTGACCTGATCCAGGCTTTGGTTGAAGCCACCAAATGTCAAAGTTTGCAGGCTGCTCGGTAGAGTGACCCGATCCAAGCTCTGGTTGAATCTAGAACCAAATGTCAAAGTGCGCAGGCTGCTCGGTAGGGTGACCTGATCCAGGCTTTGGTTGAAGCCATCGCCAAATGTCAAAGTTTGCAGGCTGCTCGGTAAAGTGACCCGATCCAAGCTCTGGTCGAAACCATAGCCAAATGTCAAAGATTGCAGGTTGCGCGGCAAAGTGACCCGATCCAGGCTCTGGTCGAAACTATTGCCAATTGTCAAAGTTCGCAGGTTGATGGGCAAGGTGACCCGATCCAGGCTCTGGTCAAAATCATCGCCAAATGTCAAAGATTGCAGGTTGCCAGGGAAGGTGACTGGATCCAGGTTCTCATCAAAGTCATCACCAAGAATCAAGGTATCGAGGGTTTCAGGAAGATTGCACAGGCAACTCATGGAAAATATGCCTCTTAGATGTGTTACCCCGTGCAAGCACGTCTCTTCCTCTGAGACTGCGAATCCCAAGGCGAACCTGAATGCAGCAAGCAAATCGGTAGGAATATAAGTGCAAGACAAACTTGCAGCGCTACCAGTGATGCCTTGCTCTTGCAGAGTTTGGTGCAGAATGAGGGGTGCGGCAAGGTGGTGGAGAGTGAACTTTGCACCTCTCCTGGGCAAAAGTTTGCTTGAAACTATCTGAACCACTTCCCTTCCCAATGTGGAAGGGCAAAGGCTCACGATGCATACTGCACCATTTAAACACAACACACTAATTTCAATCAAGTCACCAGATGATGGCTCCACATAGCCATCGTTACTGATGCATGTCATGCGGAAACCAAATTCCACAGCTACCCTACTCAGTTCCGAACTTGAGCCATCAGCAGAAAGGCTTCATGTAACTGGCTAAATGGATCATTGCCATCCCTATCGGTTTTGCAGCTCTTATGAAAGTTATATGAAAGTTGTGGAAACCTGAAGGTCGTCCAAAGAGTGTTCTGTTCATCCAGTAAGCTTATGTATATAGCTTTATCGATTGAGTATTCATATGCACTGGGAAAACTCCTGCGAAATGTATAACCACTGGAATGCAGACTCTTGCGTGGTCAAGCTACACCGCCAGAGAACGCTGCTCAGGCTCAGCCACGAGGATATGTCTTCGGTTGGTCCCACTATGCAACAGGTCACAGTCACCAAACAGGTCACCATGGAACCAGCAGTATCCACTGATCACTGATAGGAATATATCGGAATGAGCAACAACATCGGTTTATGATGTATCCCAAGTACACTACTAGTAGTACACTAGTAGTGATATATTGATTGTATATGATCAACAATCTCAGTATATAAAGTGTCTCTTGGAGTAATGCTTTGATGACCATCCCCGTCCCCACAAAAAATGATGGCAAAACATTCACAGTTGCTGATCATGGCTGTGAGGTCTTGAAGGTTCTTGCCTCTACCTGGCTGTGGGTCAAAACCCTGTACACCTGGTTCCCCAATGATTAACCATTGTTTTCCCTATGATTGTTGGTTATCATCCCCTATCATTGATGGTTAATATTGACCCGTAGCCACATGGACTTGGCGGCCGGGCTCATAGAGCGCATCGCAATGCACCATGACCAGGGAGACCGGCTGCTGCATGAAGCTCTTGATCCCTGGGCTAGGCAATGAAGGGCCTACGGCGTGGGCTTCTTTACTTGTTGATAAATGTTACTAAATGACTAGCCATGCATTCATTGTTAATCATAGTGATTATATAATGATTGATTCATCATTTTTAATTAATCAATAATTACCATTATCAAGCATCAACAATATTTTGCTACAAAATTCTCAGTCCTCGTGTTTTCCACATGTTTCGTCTGGTGGCTCCAATAGAAACATTCTTATGAACAAGCAAAACGTTTGCTTCGGAGCTGATTCCTCAAGGGTACGACCGCGGATAGTCTGTGAATCGTCGGTCGGGACTTCAGTAGCTCTGGGTCTGGTATATTCAGCACTTTAGCAAGTTGCGAGTTTCTGTGATTGGAACGGTCTGCGAGGTTCAATCTCACTGAATTTCTTGGCGCTATGATTTTCGGTCACCGAAATCCTGGGATCAGCAACCAGTGGAAAGGGGGGCGATCGGCCATGGCACGTTGCAGTTGCATCGCCACGAACATGTCGCTGAGGTCGCTGGGGAAGGTGCTTCCAAACATCACCTGGTTGAGCTGCAGCATGGCTCCCACGGGTGAGCTGCAGCTGACATCATGAGGGATCAACCATCAACTCCCAACTCCCAACCACTAAAAAACCAACCTGACCTGGTTATATCACTTCCATCAAAGCCAATCACGCGATGTAAAGTCCCAACAAAGACGGGATTCCCAGTCGCAACAGCGACGGGCACTTTCCGTCCATCACAACTCGAGGCCCGGCCTCGGCCCTGCTGTGGTCCAACAGACCACCCTCGAAGAGCAAGCGCAACGCGGCGTTGTTTTTGGTCAAGAGCATCAAGTGCCTGGCCGCAGATGACACCCCCGAAACCGATCCTTTCCAGCGATGAAAATCAATGGAAGCGAAGGTTAACTAACCAACGTATGGACTAGTTGCGCGAAGGCGCAATCTATTAACTACTGATACTTTCCCCATGAAAACGTTTTGATTCTATGTGTGCTTTGGGAATACCATCGGAAGTGCACAGTCCCATGTAAGGTCATTGCATGTCTTGAGGCTGAGACCCTTCAAACCAGCTGATACGGTTTCTGGTTCTTCAAACTCATGAGTAGTAGCCACCAATGCTCATGTCCAGCTATTATCGCCATCAGTACTCATGAAAAATGCTGGTAAACATGCGCACAACAAGCCCAACCAACATAACCAACCTACTACGCTTGCCAACAAACCAACAGAACCAACAGAACCAACATAACGAGCCCAAGCAAGCAACTACAATAGCTACAGTCATGTGTCGTACAACTAGCGAAGCATAGCCTGCAGCCGTGCCTGGCATCGGGTTCTTCCAGGTTCTGTCGGATCAGCTCCGAGGTCGCGAACTGCTCCACATCATCGCCGCCTTCGGCCTGGGGAGCTGAAATTGAAACGACTGAAAGCATGGGATTTGAAAATTACGATTGATGATTGTTTCAGCTGATTGATGATAATAATATTGACTGTTTCAGCTAATTGTTTCAGCTATTATATGATCAAATAATAGTTGAAACCCGATCGTTGAAGCTAATTGATGATATTTGATATATATATAAACCCAAAGGATTAAACTAACATGGGATTTGAAACTCTTATCATCCGTGTATTTGAAACCATTAGATACCATTAGAAACCATTATATATGATAGACCGTTATTATAGACGATTGATGGCTGGACAATCCACCAACAATTGATGCTTTTCAAGCAGGTTTCTCTATAAGATTTTCTAGCCAGCTATGTTAAATCACGAGGGTAGGGTTTCTATGACTGAGTAGGATGGGATGCTTGAACTTCGTGAGTATTGATGAATGGCGGCCTGATGAAAGGAACAACTGACCAAGGATTTCTTGGAAATACTTCTGGGCATTGTCCCTGTGGATGGTTGGCTGAGACCCAAAACACTGGGATTGACAAGAGCACTCCATCGGCACTCACTGGTTTTCATAGCATCGCTGTGTCCTTTATGGCATCTTGGATGCCGGATCCATTTGGATCAAAGTGGCAATCTGGCAGCAATGATACCAACAGCTTCTTATATGTATTGTTGGTAACATCCCTGCTGTTGATCATTCTTGATATTCCCCAGATGATATGTTCAAATATGGTTGACGAGTTGACACTAATCATATCGGAGCTACTTCTGGCTTCATCCATACCGGGTCCATAATCATGTCATGATGATGATGATGATGATGATGATGATGATGATGATGATGATGACGTGATGCTGATAACCTTCGTAAGAAGTGTATATCTGTATACTATATGTAATTGTGAATACATATACACAAGTATGCACATATGGTAGAATGAGCAACGAAGATCAACAAGAATTGGTACCTGGGCCGCAGGGAGTCGCGTGTAATCCCGAAATCGGATGTTGCCAGGTGAACACGCGATTTCAACTCCACAATATCCCATCCCAACAAATACTGTTTCGTTCAATTTTGGTGCGTCAACAAGGAGCAAGCACAGGGGGTTCGACCCAAATGCTTATCTGCTTGGTGGTTGTAAGCCATCACAGAAATAGCAGTCAATCATTCACCTCGGTCTTAGCGCGCAGATTGGCTACGTATCACACCACTTTCCGTGGGTGCGATGTTCAAAATATTAGTCAATCAACCAACCATTCTCAACATTGTAGTTGATATAGTTCTGAAGGACCATACACACAGGTGAAGCATCCGCAACCTGTGACACGACTTGATCAAGAGACCATTCCAGTACGGTCAAAGAATTCTTCGATGCACACCTGGCGCCGCATCCATTGGAGCGAGATGCCACTGCCCAGTCTTGGTGCACTTTGTGGCCGGGAAAAGCAAATCCCCGTCCTCGTATTTTGGTATGGAAATTGATGGTTTCGGCCGCGTGTGTTTGAAACATCTTGAAAAGGAGAGGAATCAAAAATAGAAATGAACCACACAAAGATACAAAATGTGGCGCCGAAACAGGGGTTGAGGACTCGAGGTCCACATCAACTTTGTGATAAGGTCACCAAGTGCTATTGCAAAACAGCTCTGAGAGACGTGGTAAGGATCAACCATGTTCAGGGTACATGGCTTGATTCTACTGATGAAATTAGATGACCTTCGTCTCTTGATGCTTAGCCTTGTCCCAGAACTCGCGTCGCAGCGGACCTTCATTTCTTCTTGCGGACGGCCTCCAAAGTTCCGTTGCACCGTCTTCATCAGCACCTCGTCTTCGGTCGGGCTGCGACGAGGTGATCGTCGTGGGTGGATGGTACCGCCATGACTCGTACTTGCGAAAAAGATCCGCTGTGCCAACAAATGGTGAGTTATATCACTCCGATCTCTGTTGTTTCATGTTGGTTCCCTATTGTTTGCGAATATTTTTTCCGTAGCCACTATATCCTACCCAGCTATATCCCTGTTGTTTCACTTTGTGTGAACATCTTTCTACAGCCATATCACTGCAGCCACGGTCCTGTTCCACATCATTAACTGTCATGTATGTCATGGCAACCAGTGCCACAACGAACACGTTACAACAACCATGACATGTTCGCCGCTCACCAAAAAGCGCGCCCCCCAGGGGGGATGGGCGCCTTCTTCTCAAGCACTGCCTCCTTTCCCTCGGCAGCACGTCTTTTCAGCTCGCTGTTGATCACTCGAACGGTGCCTCGGTGGCGCCGGCACCAGGACCATGTCATGGCCTCCGAAATCCACCAACCAAAGAATCACGGTTGCATCACCAATTGCGCAATGAAAGGGGAACCTGGGCTTGCCACTGGCATGTGTCTAACATGTTGTTGTGTGATACCTGAAGACATAGGTCATTACTCCTTCCAAAATGGAACAGGTTTGCGTCGGTCCGAAAGAGATTGAAACCTTGCACACTGCACAAGGAAGATGCGTCTGCTGGCTTTATCTGGGCAGCCCCCACTGTAGAACTCGCGCATGCCCCAGAAGTCTTTGCGTTTCTGGCCTTTTCTGTCCACGGCTGGCAGTGGCATCATGGGACACCAGCTGGGGGGCTTCTGAATGACAACAGGTCTTAGAAATTACCATTCACAGCTTCAGGCTACTTTTAGAAGCTGATGCAAATGGGACAAACATCATGGGTATGTCAACAAGTAAAGATCTGATTTATTGAGAACAGGAAAAATGGTCAAGCCTTTGCCTTGCTGTTGTTGAGGAATTGGGTAATGCAGAAAGCATTCAAACTGCATCATGGGTCAACATGCACTGTGTGTTTTCTCAGGGTTCCAGAATCCAAATAACGACCAGCGGTCATGACAGATCTCCACAGATTCGGCCAAGCTTCACTTGTAGATCTCTGAGAATGCTTCCGACAAGGCATTCAAATAGGATTTCAAATTCTCCTGAGATGAGCTGCCATCTCAAGATACCTCCTATCGGCTGCCTGTTGTTGCTTGTTAGCTAAGCAATGTCCACCGTAAGACGTCAAATGGATGGTGAGTGATGAATATTGTTAGAATGATACTTTTGAAGCAGCTTGCCTCCCTCAGTAAACCAGCCTGCCTGGCTTTCAACGAAAAGAAATGCAGGTGGATGAGATGTGTTCCAAAAAGCAGCGCCAGACAAACCCTGCCAACATCGGCAGAAGTGATTATGAAACGAAGGGCAGGAAACTCAAGAACAGTGGGCTTGGTGCTGATTTGCCTCAGAACAAACGTATACACGGATTTCCACAAGCCTCGCCGTACAGGCTTTGGGGTGCTTCCTTGGAACACTTCTACTATGGTGTCGCTCCATCGATGCTTATTGGGACTGGGCCAAGACCCATGATAGCCCTGGTCGCTCGTGCGCGTGTTTCCAACTATATAAACCAATTCGTGTTCTCAGTTGAGAAAAATCCAACTGCAACCACAGTGCCAAGTGGAGCTGTTTCTGCTGCTTGCTATGCTGGTCTTCTGGCTGGAAACTGGGCTTGTAATAAATGTCTCTGGTTTGTACACAGTTGGGTCCAAGATCCTAGTCAACTAGGCAGCACCTGGCTGCTAGGTTCACTATACCAGCTTTGGTAGATATAACTAGCCGGTACCGACTATGGTAAATATAATGGTTAATAACAACCAGCTATAGTTAAATTGCTTATCAAACAACGTATACTCTGGCAGTTAGATCCATGTCATCCATGACTTATAACCTAGCCATAAGCCAAGCCATTAACCTCCTTTCTATTAACCAACTAATAGCTAGATAACTACCAGCAATTGCTAAATAACTACCTGGCTGGCTACTACAATAGCATAACCAATGTGGTTGATGGATCATTAACCTCCTTCAACCCACTTATTAACCATCAAATATGGCTGCGGGTATCTGTGGGTCAAAACCCTGTACCCCTGGTTCCCCCACTATTAACCATTGTTGTCCCTCTTATTGTTGGTGGAAATCCCCCATTAGTTGGTTGGTTAATATTGACCCATAGCCTATATAGCCATATACCAACGGCTGCTAGCTTCGCTTCATGCGATCCACGTCCCGCCGCTGAGCCCCGCCACAGATTGGACCATGCCCTGCGCGGTGTCTCGGAGGTCCGCCACCGTCGGGGGCGGCCGGTACAGCGGCACGCAGCGGCTCATTTTGGCCTCGGGCGCGCGGCACGAGGCATTGGCGATGGCGGACCATGTGGCGAGCTGGGTCAATGTAAATCATCAATAATGGTGGATGATGATCATTGACCCATAGGGAAAATGATGGTTTACATTGACCCATAGTTATGGATGATAACCATTGATTCTGGTGGATGATGACTGTGGATGACAATCAACAACTTATAGGGAAAACAATGGTTTTGACCCACAGTTATGTCAACGATGTTAGTTTAATCACCAATGTTGCAGTCATTGTGAATTTCAATGATTCGTTTGACAATGATATTCACTACTTGTTTGTTGAAGCAGCAATTATTGTTTAACCATTATTCATGAATGATATGTGTTCAACCTTTATCTATGAATGTTGCATAGTTGTATAGTTGACAACTATCAGATGGCCCATATTCAAGCGGATCCAACCACAATTCTACGGGTCGGTATTGGTTAATGACTCATGCTTCGTTCTCAACCATTGTAAAATCATCAACCAGTATGAATCCTGCTCAGCAACCAAGTATCCTCAGCCATTGTCAACCGCACTCAAACCACTATCAATCACTGTTCACTAAGAGTGTTAGTATATGTTCCAACCTATCATGGTTCACTTGCATTTCCTTTTGAATACTACTAATATCAAGTATCTATCATCTGAAATCATGAAATTAAACCAAATTCATACCTGGAATTATACAAATATGAATCATGCATATAAATTAGTTATCAATGGCTATAAACCATGCTGAAATGGTCAGCTTAGCAACTTGTAACGGAACCAGGAGCCCTGAGATCGATTCAAAAATCACATGGCGCTTTAGCCGCCCATCAAAATGCAGCCCCAGAGGTACAGGTGTGATTATTCATGTGTAAGCGTTGATTGCTCACACCCGTAGTTGTATAGAAGTCTGCAACATCCATCCTTCATCACGAAGACTCATCGACTTCCATGCAGCTTGAGATGGCATGATCTACCTCGCGCATCCTGGATCCCTCCCTGGCACTCCCCCACTTCGAAGACGCCAAGGATCAGCATCCAAGGCCCAGTTGGAGATTCCCACGCAGGAGATACCGCGGAGGTCCTGGCAGCGAGACAGCAACGAGGGGTCAAGTGATTTGTCATCACCTGGGGGATCATTCTATGGGTCACTGACGTGAATCTGGTGCTTCTCAAGATGGGGGTTTCCCCAAATCATCCAATGATGGTCATTTGTAGTAATGAATCAAACACTCTTAGGGGTTCCCTATTTTAAGAAATCACCACCTGGTTCTTGATCAAAGCATTGTTGCCAGCAAACCATGAAAATGGTGGTTCATGATCTATGGGTTGTAGCCACCAAACCACCGAATGAATTGCACATCTCCCAGCTACAAAAATCTACCAAATCGTAGGGTCTGTTCACCAAAGCTACATCCATAGCTCCCTAGCCCCCACCACGGGCGTCCTCCAGCTCTTTGTGCAAGACCTTTAGAGGCAAATGAGGCGATTCCTCCGCCAGTCCCACCTCATCCAACAGCCTTGGAGAGCGCTTTAGCCAGGGCGGAGCTGGAGCTGGTGATTGTAGCCATGTCAAGCGGGCAAATGTTTTTTTTCGGAACAAACGACTTGGGAAACAGTTGGGTGAGCATCCGAGTTTATGAATGATTGAGAGTGGCTTATAAATGAGTGATAGTGGCATCCGAGTTTATGAATGATTGAGAGTGGATTACTAGTGACCACCGATTTTGAGAAACCACCATACGTATCTGCCGTGATGTCGTGTGATGCTTCATGGAGTGCAACTGCATCAGCGTCCTGATGGATTGACGTGTCACGATATATATATATATATGTCATGAGTCATGAGCATAAGATACATATCTCATCAATATGACTCTGACTGATGAAATGGCTTCTCTTGTATACATGAATCTAACAGTATACATGTCGTGAATCGATTGGTATTCACAAGGTTTCACAAATACTGACATTCATATAGCCTTTCCATAGCTATTCCCCCAGGTAGATGGACCGCTTTGGTGCGTTTCTGTCCTGCTCTTGAGTACCGGGCTGATTCCTCTACAGTTCCCTATATGCTCGCATGTGGCTGGTCTCACACTGATTGTGGCTACCGTTTGCCAACCACCATGATTAAGAATAGCTTGTCACCGGCATTTGTGGTGTTTCATAACGGTGAATAGCCTACTTTCATGATGCTAATAACTGTGAATCAAGGTTTCTGATTGTTGATACTGGCTGGTCAGTAGTAGCTGATCAACATGAATTAATGAACCATTAATTCCTTATTAATCAACTATACACAAATCAACCACTAAGAAGAACAACAAACATCCACCAACATAGCCTAATCAACCACAAATCAACACTCATCAAATACCAACAAGATGAAACAGCCACCTGTTTCATCCGCCAAATCACCAACTAAATGAACCACTAATCAACCATTGATCAATCACACCTCATCCGCCAACAACTGATTACCCGCACGGCATCCCGAGCGCTCGCGCTCTGCCAAAGCACACGCAGACGATGGTGCTCTTGTGGCCCAGATTGGACTGGCGCGCGGAGTGGAAGGCGTTCAGGATGGCGTCCGGGGTGGACAGCGGCGAGCACCTGACGACACGACGTGAAGAAAAGCACGCTGGGCACTCACCTGGGTTAATAAAGGTGGGTTCATAAACCATGAGGTGATAAGGTGGGTTGATAAGGTGGCCTAAATAAGGTGGGTCAATCAATCGTAATAAAGTGGACAATGAAACCATTGATCACCGATTGAGATTCACTATGCTTGGTGATAAATTTGGGATTTTACATGCGTCAACAAATGGCAAAGAAATGGATTATAAATGGTTAATCCGATGGTTGATAAGATTCATGGATTCATAGTCCGTGGTTGATAAATGGTCAATAAATGGTTTATACCCAGCTTGAGAAATGGTTAATCAAGGGTTTCAATATACCCTTATGGTCAATGTGGTTGATAAGGGTGAATATGGCTAGTAAAGAGCCAGTATTGATCATTGGGTAGTATCATAAGGAATTAATATGGGCAAACCATAAGGGTTAATAAATGGCGTATAAGGGTTAATGAATGGTTAATATTTAATATCAATATGCCCTCAAGCTTAATATCAATCAATGGTCAAACGTAACGGGCAACCATCAATATACCTCACAAGGGTCAACAAATGTTTGAGAATGGGTAGTAAATTGCTGGGCAGGTTCAGCACGGTAGTAATATGATGTACAGTAGTTCTGATACCGGCTCGTGATGCTCAATAGATAACCATAGTCAACATTGATCATCAAGCATGGTGGCTAGATAACAAATACTAATGGTCCAATATTGATGACAATGATCCGTAACAATGACTCGCAGTGGTCAACAGTCACGGAAAGACTTACCATTTCATTTACAGGATCACAATGCCTGGAAAATGATAACGGTCCTTGCTGCTTCTAACGGGCGATAATCATGACAGTCAGGAACCCATTCTGTTCATTTGTCGGATGTGATCATCTAAGAACAACTGGAGGCGCGTCAGTGACGCCGCGTTACCAGGATTGGAGTGAAGAATCCAATTATTCTTGTTCTCTTGCAATAATTGGATGTTGTTGGGAAGTCCACCACAAGTAGCTAGCCATACATCATGATGTTTCAGCCATCGCTAGTACTACCAGCAATCACCTGGAATTGTAACCAGAGCCCAGTATTACCATAGGTAGTACCATTACGATTCTTGGAAATCCATCAAGTTCACATCTTGATTTCTCATCCCAGCTGGTTGGTTGGTTAGTTAGTTGGTTGGTTGGTTGATTGGTTGGTTGGTTGCTTGGTTGGTTGGTTGGTCGATCCCAGAGCCCACCCTTCGTCGCCAAAACGAGATCCTTTTCGCCGTGCCACTGATAGGCGAAGACGTCCACGGCAGGCATCGCCTTGAAGAAATCTCGGCTGGACACCTGGACATCGACAAGGCACCGCCATGGGTCAACCTGGGGGACCTGATGCTTCACCTGGAGGCTTGGGCAACCTGGGAACCCCTGGGACCTGGTGGTGAGGTTTACAAGTCGAATCAATGGTCCAATCAGGTTGTTTCAATGAAAGACTAACTGTTTAATGAGGTTTTAATCAACCAACTGAATCAATGAATTTTCGACGGAAATCACTGTTGACATTGATTTAAGAAAGGTATGGATGGAACAAATGTACGACTACACTGACAGAGCATCCATCGAGAATTGCCGGCGTATTGACAAGTCATCTGAAGAATGGTTCAATACCAAAAATGATTGATAAGCTGGATGATGGTTTCTCAAAATAGGGGGGCACCCGAAATCATCCACTATTAACCATTTGTAGTGATAAACCAACCAGTCTTGCGGGTCCCCCATCGTTAGAAACCACCAGATGTTCAAGCGCTTACCGTGTGTTCCCAGCGGTGGTTTCGTGACCTCACTGGGTTGCAATTGATCAACCTTCACTGACCGAAGATTCCAAGGGTCAACTGTTGGATTGTTTATGCCATGGCTATAGCATGCTGTAGCGATATTCATCTGTTGGAGTTCCAATTTGCCTCACAGTTGTTTGCAAAGAATCCAGAACCCCATGCCCCAATGATTTTCTTGGTAAGAAGACCTCCGGAATTTGCCGAGGAATTGCTGGATAGCTACTGAAAATGACTTCAATGAAGTCAAATCTTTCAAAGTTACATTGCTTTCCCAGTTTTCCACCCCTCAAAAGCCCAGAGAAAATCTCCAGGTTTCGCACCTCGCCGTTGAGGTTGCTCTGCAGCACTCCCATGGCCAAACTCTTGGAGCAGCCTGATGACCCAGCGTCAACCCAGGGGTTCTGAGAGCTGCCCTCCACGTGTTGGTGGTCTCCAACTTACGCCTGGTAAGCTTAACATGGAACCTGAAAGGAAGCCCTTAGACGATTGTTCTCTACAATATGGCCATTTTCAGGTTCCATGTTACCCGGTGTACTTGGAGGACACTGAGAGGCACATCTCAACTTGAGAGGCAGAAAACAAGAACCATGAGACCCACAAATTTACCACAAATTTCCGGTCCACAATTGCATCGACTAGACAACCTCAATCAACATCAGAACGAAACGAAGTGCTTGACGATTTGCCTACTGGCCATTGATGATGATGGTGATGATGATGATGATGATGATGATGATGATGATGATGATGATGATGATGATGATGATGATGATGATGATGATGATGATGATGATGATGATAATGATAATGATGATGATGATGATGATGATGATGATGATGATGATGATGATGATGCTTGACCATTGTCAACCATTGTCAATCATTATGATATAGCCATTACCAACCACCTGATGGTGATAAGTTGTTCGGTTCACCGGAGCCCTTCAGGCCTGGCTTGCCGATCAGCAAGATGGGAATGTGGTTCATCACCTCAGCGCGTTTCGGCCGTGAAAAGGCGCTTGGTGTGCCCTCAGGCGCCCAATGCACCCGCAGGTATATGGATCATAGTTCTAGAACATACATGAATTTTATATATATATACACATATGCAAGTAAAAATTGATGTATATAGCGTAACTGCATGTATTGATATGGATGGATACATGCCAATGCGCGTACAAAGATACACGCATGCGTAACTCATCTATGCGTCAATTGTCGTCAATGTGTATGCAAAGTTCTATCCAACATGTCATTAGCTTTGGGGATGGCAATTACCACCAACCATGATCATCGGTGTCTTTTTTTGTGACTCGAATCAACATTCCTTTTCCTGTCCGAGAGAAGATTTCCAAGTTGCGGGTTGCCGGGGGGGGTGGACATGATACAACTGAGTGGGGACTGATCATGCTCGTGAAGTCTGTGCACACCCAACTGCCCTCCGTCAAGACACGCTCACCAGCAGCATGAAGAGATTCTCTCTTAGAGCCTCGTTGAGCGCAATGCCTTCGCCCAAATCCATCTGGGACCTCAGGGATTCGAGCAGTGAAACGGAGCCATTCTTGGGAAAAAGAGTACATAAAATAGTTGGATAAATAACGACTAAATAACGACTAGTTGGATAAACAAATAAATAAAGTATGTATATATGTATTTACACACAATATATAAATATGTAATATATATATATATACATATGATCATATATATATATACTAATTTGATATACTTCAGATAAACACAAATGTTTAGCTTCACCATAGTGTTCCCACGTCATGGAAGTCACGTGGTTAATCCAGCTCGAAGAAGCCCTCTTGACAGTGATCAACCAGGGTCAGCTTGAGAATCATCTCACCCTGCCAGTGGATCAAGTCCAACAAATTTGGCCAGGTTGAATCTGACTGAGTTGGCCAAACAAAAGGTGAATAGATGATAGTAAAACAGAGGAGCAGCGTGGCCCATTCGTGTGCTGTAGAAAAACAATATATTGTATATGTATATATATATATATATATATGTATATATTCTGATAACCTCTGGACAATTGGCATATGCAGACATGAGTCACCTTGCTAGAGTCCTTCTCATCATTGATACCAACATGTGAATTCAAACGTGTCATCTCAGCGAGTCATATCAGTGAGTCGTCTGCAGATCCTGTGGATGCCAACAAATGCCATCGCCGATGATCCAACGGAGCTGAGCCAATGATCAAAGGCCGGCGTAAACAAGAGCCTGGAGGTACAAATTGAATGTGAACCAAAGAACCTGTAACTGGCTCCACTAGAGGCAAATCATCATTGGTACTGGTACCTGGTTTTCGGGGTTTCTATGTCCAACTCGCCAGGTTCAGTGCAGTAACGATTCTCCTGTCAACATGGACTATGTAGCAAAGATCTAGCATAGGAACAGAATGGAAGATCACAACGGGTTCAAGGTGTTTGTTAAGTATCACTGAACAGGCCGGTCAAGAGACTCCAGCTGACTTCGCCACATCTGTAGGCGGCACTTCAAGTGGCCAAAACATGTCATCTTTCTGCACTTCACCCGCCAGTGTAGCACAAGCCAATCTGAATTGATCGCCATCGAAAGGAACCCAACCAATGTTGCACTTGGAGTTGAACCTGATCGGAAAACACCCTTGACCTCCCTTTGGATGATGTCTGATGCTTTCCAGAGGATTCGTTTTCACCACCTGTAAGGTCATCAATGCGGCTATCGCGAATCCCCAATTCTAATCCAGCCGAGCTGCACGAAGTCAAAAGAGGTGTCGATTAAGATCTTGTTCAGCTCAGCCTCACTGACAAAGCTCAACCATTCCATGGCTTCCTCGTCCTTCTTCCTGGCGGTCAAGACGATCTCAACTATGAAGGGGTTGGCGCCAACACTGGGAGCAACAATCATAGGGATAGGAACGCTTCCATGATGGAAAGCATATCGAAATCATCGCGGTGCGGATTCCCATCAAGGATAGTTGAATGATGATGATCTCCTGCATACTGCGGATGAATGTCCCGATATGCCAGTCATCCAACAAAGGTTCCTGACGTGCAAACGTTGAAAACTTCGGGCCGCCAAGCAGCAAGCAGCAAAGAAGGAGTGGATGTTTCTTTTGCTGGTTAACCACGATCATTCACCAACATGAGGCAACCGGGCTAATCCAGTAATTTACCAGCTTTTGTAGGCTTGACCACCAACATCTTCTGGTAAGTGGTGGCTTTTGTAAGTCTTGAGAACCAACAAGCCAGAATCAAGACCTCCAGGATGGCTAACACAATAAACCCAGTGATCGCCAGAAGGCAAACATCAATCAAGATGGATCCACATGCGGCTATGCGTTGTTACCAACAACCCAAAAATTTGAGGGATGAACATCCCAACACTGAGGCTAGTTTGGTCAGTTAGAGGATGTTCACCAAGGGTACCGGGCACCAGCATCTCATTTGCATCCGGCGAGGGGTTCTGCTGTGACCCTAGAGGTGCTCTGGAAGTGGAACATGTCCCATTGCACCGGGTACACTCCGGTCATGGACGGATATCCTGGCAGCCCAATGTTGCCCACGGCAATCGCTGCGCGCCTCATAATCTGCCAGGTCTCGCAAAGCCTGGAGGCTGCGCTACTATAGGATTGATCAGGTCCCAGCTAGTGTAAGCCCCCGGTAAAGTGTCTGATTGCCCAGTACTGGTAGATCGCTCTCACCCTGCTATTGGGAGGATCGCCAGCTGATTATTTAAGCTTAAACAGGTGTTGAAATGAACACACGGATCTCCCGCGAAAGCCAGTACCGTCGAAGCCGCTCCGGAGCACAAGGCCCTTGATTCGGGGCTTGGAGATCTCTGGCAGCTGGGAGCTCTATGTTGATACCATGACCCCGATGACAACACACCCAAAAGCTGGCAAGCTACGGTAAGCAATGAGTGATTTGATTGGATGTGGCCGCTATATCGAACGAATGGAACCATTTTTCTGTCTGCTTTCCCTTATCCCTTTAGAAACAGGTCAAAGACGCAGTACGATCTTCGCAATTGGAAACACCACTATGACATTTTTTCTATATATACACCTTTATAGTTGTGTACACTAGATATGTATATACATCTAATTATACATTTATGATCATTGATGTATATGTACATATATGTATATACGCTGGCGTACACTGATACATGCAAGCAACAAAATGCGCGTAGATATTATGGATCCATCTCACAAATGCAGCAAGAGAATCTGCGCTCATGCTCACCTAGATCGAGGAATCGCTGCATGACAACCCCCAAGCATCAGGTAAATGCTGGGGCAATTGTAGGGGACACCACAACTGCTGCATATGTAAGTATATACACACGTTCATTTGCATACATGTCATATGTATGTATTCTATATATATATAACGATAATATGGCACAGCTGGATTTTGAACTTATGCTGTTGAATGGCTAAATGATAGACCAACAAATCATAGTGGTGGGGTTACAGGTAACCCCCGGATCCATCTGCATGCAGCACATCTCAAAGTCATGGTTGGTTTCATATACTCAAGCGCCAAGCGCCCATCACATCTGCCAATAACGATCATCACTTCAGTGTTGTGTTTTCTTTATCGTTTAGAAATGGGCTAAACCCTTGTGGGCTCAGGGAGCGCTGGTTCTGCAGACCAGGGAGCTTGTTTCGATAGTCCCACCGTTTGCTTCGATCGAGCTGGGCGTGGTAACCTGGGCCAGCTGATGATACACACGCTTCCCAAAGACGATGGAGATGGGTCACTCCCAAAAAATGACCAAACAATGGCCGCTGCGGGGAGATCCCAGCTTGCTAAGCTGCTGTTTCTCTTTGGGAGAAGCAGGTGTCACTGCAAACTCCAAAGAAATGGTGATCACAACCCCCCACGTGTAGAGCTATACTGGCTGCTTGTTTCGTTTCCCCCCGTATTTTGCTTGGCCTTTCGGGTGGGACACTTAAGACAGGTACTCACAAACCAAGGACCGGAGCTTCGGGACGTGTTTTATGACTTGACGATCCTTAGTGCTAATGGTCAAGCAGCAATGATCCTTGCTTAGTTGTCATCAATAATAATCCAATCTTGATGATCAAGCATGATCATTCATGCCAATAATCCACAATCAATGATCAAACAGTGCTGATGATCCAAAATCTCGTTTTCGTATGCCTCGGTACCAAAGATCCAAGCCAGTACCACTGCTGCGGACATCAGGGGTGGCCTGACCACTGAATCAGCAGCTACGCAGGGAAGGGAGGCATCCGTCTCTTGGTCGGTGGCTTTAGGTTTTCCCTCAAACAAATCTGGAATGTTGTTGTTGTTGTTGTTGTTGTTGTTGTTGTTGTTGTTGTTGTTGTTGTTGTTGTTGTTGTTGTTGTTGTGGTTGTGGTTGTGGTTGTGGTTGTGGTTGTGACCTATCAAAAATGGTCACTTAGATGGCCATTTTACCTATGAAGACCAGATGACCGTTTCGAGTCCTGAGCTCCCCAGCAGTATCCCAGAGTGAGCACCAAGGCTCTCCTGGTGCAGCCCAGAGTCTCTGCTCGTTGAGTCAGCTTTTCCCATGATATGATTGACACCATGGACACCGTTACAAAATCCCCTATATACATATTTAATATACATACATATATATATATATATTTATTTATTTAAAAATGCTCATGATATATATATATATATGTAAAAACTATATATAATCATAGATATATAATCATATATATATATATATATACATATGTATTTAATTATTTATACTCATAATATAACTATATATATATATGTATATATCAAGACTATATATATATAATCATATATATATATGTATTTATTTATATTCATAATATATATATATATAAAATAAATAAATAAATAAATAGATAAATATATATATATGCATATGCATATCCCCTAATGTGTCTAGCTAAAGCTTCGATGCTCGCATACTCTGGTAGAGTTTCAAACGGCTCACATGCTGAATGCTGGGTTCCAGTTCAAGCTGCAGGGTTTGCAGTGGACCGTTCCATGCCGCTCCGAAACGGCTGGGGGACTCAGCTGACAGATTTGGTAAGTGATGGGAAGTGTTAGTTAGCCCACTAAACCTTCGAGTTTTTGTGGACTAAGCTCACGGATGTCTTGAAGGTTGATAGCATTCTCTTTACTGTTCTTCAAATACTTTCGTGATCTCTTAGTAAGAGAACCAAGTGACAGCTACTCTCTAAAAAAACAATGTTCTGTATGCACTGCCCATCAAATCCCATCAGTACTACATCAAAAATCGGCCCCCAGGCAGCCATGGTGGCCAAATGGCGGCCAGTGGCCCGCGGGGCTGTCCTCAGGTGTTCGCGGAACTTGGAGCTCACCTCGATCTTAAAGAGACCGTCCTGGCGCAAGATGCAACGGGTGCCCTGGGAGATTGCCATGATGGCGAGTTGGGTATATATTAATTAACCAAGAATCAAGCATGATAGATGGCCATCCAATCTTCACCTCTGGTGTTTGATATGGCGAGCTGGGTCAATAGATTCATCAACCAACAACTGGGGACAAGTTCACCCAGAATTTCATATGGAAAACAAGCTGGCTAATGATCCGGGAACCAGGGGTACAGGGTGAACTGACCCATAGCCAAATCATGTGTCCCTAGGCCCTGGAACTAGGAGCAGGAATCTGTCTACCAGCCATGGCGAGCAGCAGCAGCCAGGAGCCCGGCCATGTCACCGAACCGGTGGAGGTTGAGGATTCTACGCCCAGGCAGCCATGGTTTGACCAGGATCGATCCCTGAAACTGCAGCTTTCCCATGCGTGCTGACACCTGACAACTGGTACCAAATGCTAGCCGGTGACATGCTTGGCCACAACCGTCTCATGAGCCATTCTCAGCCATTACGCACCATGGTTTTTAATGGTTTTTAATTGTTTAAGATTGTTGTCAACCACTTTCCTTTGATTCATGAAGACTTCTTAAAATGGAGTGTCAACCACCACTATCAACCGGTATTCACCATTATGAACTGTTATTACCAACCATCATTAACCATTATATATTAATTATTAAGCATTATATACTAGCCACCACTATCAACCATTATTAAGCGTTCGAAGCAGTATCAGTATTACCAATTACCAGCAGTGCCGCACCGGGCAGAAGCTTCATCAGAAATCCACTCGGAGCGGCGATGCATGGATGACTGAGCTATCCCAACAAGCGACAGGCGGCGCTGTCCGTCTTCTTCCCTGCATACGGTATCTGAGAGTTGGAATTGTGATTTAAAAATTGCTTCATCTACTGTAATCACGAATTGACGACCGACTACCAACGATCAATCACTTGTGACCAAAAACACCATAATCAACCATTATCAATCCATCGGTGGTGGTCATTGTTAACCATTACAAACACTTGTTAATCACTACTTCACCGCTTATGAACCATCATTCACCATCATTAACCATCGTTAACCATCATTCACCACTATTAACCCATCATCAACCCACCATTTTTCATACTAAACCCACCATTTTTGGGGGTTCCCTATGACCTGAACAGCCACCCATCGGTACCCACCACGGCCGCCACGGCTTCGCAGCCCCTGCGCCTTGTCGTCCTTCACGGCCGCCGAAGCGGCCTGGCCTTTGAGGCGGCTGTAGGAGGTGCAGAACCTCGGCCGGCGAAGGCGCGCGCATTCCCGGCGCGATGTTCCAATGGGGAGGAGCTGATTTTTATGGGCCGAAGTCAGAAAATGGGTTTATGGTGACCATGATTTTTGGATGTTAATCAACACAATGGTTATTGTTGGTTGTTATTCATGGTTGTTGGTTAATGGTGGGGAACCTGATAGCCTATGAAGCCATTACTAATGGTGAGTAATAGAGGATAACAACTAGCAACTATAGGGGATATACCAGCTACTGGTATGTATGGCGAGCTGGGTCAAGCAGTGAAAACCAAGCAATTTCATGGGGGATGAGTTCACCAACAAATTTAAAGGCAAAATCATGGTTGATGATGGGGAACCTGATAGCCATTATAGCTTCTAAGCAAATCTTGGTTATCTGCTTTAACCCATGATGAGTCACCATTAACCAATCTAAGCATAATCACCACGATGGTGACCCCTTATAGCCAATCAGTACCTCAATCGTGGTGATTATGTCTTAAGTCATTGTGGTTGTAGCCATCATATATTGCTATGCTTAGGCTTAAAATGGTCAATAATGGTTGAGAAATAATGATGAAGAATGTGTTATAACCATCCACAATGCTAGCTTAAGAGCATATCATAAGCCATAGAAATAACCTTATAGCCATATAAGATAATCACTACTGGGTTGTAATCATAGTGAGTTATGATTATCTACAGGTTAATTATTAGCATAATTCGTTATTGACCATGGGTTATACCATATGCTTACGACTATGATGGTAGTTCATCATGGATACCATAATAGTTTTAATTTACAGAAGATACTAACTTGTAAGGTTATGGTTGTAGCCATGATACCCTATTATCATCATTATTAGGTACCAGAATAATGATTATAAGAATGGGTGCCTTTATAACCATCATAGCTTGTAAGCATACCTGAAACTGATGATATTAAAATCATTATGATTTAAGAATGGTGAATAGTGATGGCTGATTACCCATTGCTATTGGTTATGTTTATAACCATGATAGCTTAAAATGGTTGAGAAGAGGTCATTAAGCCATAAGGTTGATTATAATGCTTGAGGAATGTTGATAAGGGCTAAAAGATGCTTAATCATGGCTTGTGATAACCTTTAGCCAAGGGTTAATACGGGCTCATAATGGTTGATAACGGCGATAGTTCATAGTGATGGTTGAGAACCCATTGATAATGGTCACCTTTATAACTATAATAGCGTATAGGAGGCATATTTCAAACTAATGATAGTAAAATCAGTACCTTTTGAATAATCAGTAGTGGTAACATTCACCGTGGTGTAGTCAGAAATTAATGGCGAATCCATGGTGGAATTCCAGGGTTAACAGTGGATGGTTGATGGTTTAATCATGGTTAGTAACGATTAACATTGGCTTACAATGGTTGATAAGGGCAAAGGGTGGTTTATGATGGTAAACGATTCTCAATAAAAACACTTAATGATAATTAATGATAGCTTGTGATGGTTGATAATGATTGAAGGTGGCTAATAGTGCCCAGGGAACACAGCAAACAATAAGCCTGTAATAATAAACAAAACAAACGTATTGACAATCGATGAATGATACGCAGCACACCTTTCTAGAGCCCCTTTTTCTGACGATGAGTCATGGGTTTTTGGGCTTTGACAGAATCTCTACCAACAACATAAACAAAACAAAAGAAAAACAACCAACAAACCCTCTAACCAACTGACCAACTAATCGACCAAATAAACAATGTTAAGAGTCCTGTTGGCCAAGGCAGCTAGTAACGGCTAGTAACGAGTCCTGTTGGCCAAGGCACCATTTGAAGACACGAGCCGCTCGGCCGATATCTCGCATGGAGACCACGCTGCGTTCGCCCGCGTTGGCCTGTGACCGCAGGTTGCAAGGCACCGAAAGCCAGCTGTTTCACATGGGTCCCTGGGTACCCTGCGGTACCCTGTAGCCGATTTGGTTTCTCACTATAGGGAGCCCCCAAGTCATGCTTGGTTTTACTACTATGAATTACTCAAAAAGGATGATTTAGGGCTACCCCTATGACTTGAGAAAACCAGCATTTTTAGGTATATCTGGTTATGATTCAGTTATGACCTGTATGACCTATAGCCATAGTGATTCTAGTGGTTTGTTGCTTCTATTTGGTTGTTGTGCTTCGTTCGTAGTTTTTCCAATCAGAAAACCTCAACTGATCTGTCATGAACCATCATTATATGACCATCATTCCCATGCGAAATTAACCATCAAAATCAACCAACCATCATTGTTTCCAAAGTTTTCCAATTAAACATCATTAACCCTTACTAATCATCACTAAGTTCACCCTATCACTGTCGGTCCTTATCCTCAACAACGGACGGCTCCCTGGAGGTCTCCACCTTTCCCCCAGGCAGCTTCGCACGGCCGGCCTCACGCACGAACTGCTGAGATGCGCATAGCAAGTCGCAGAAGGCGTTGATGAAGACCTGCAGGCAGCATGAGATGAGGATCAGCAGGCTGATGCTCAGAATGATTGGTACTGATCATGGCTATGGGTGAATATCAACCAACCAACCAATGGTTAATGGTTAATAATAGGGGATAATAACCAACAATAGTAGGGGATATACCAGCTATATATGGCTATGGGTCAATATTAATCAACCAATGGGGGATAATCACCAACAAAACTATAAGGAAACCAGCCTGGTGAATGGTGGGGGAACCAGGGGTACGGTGTTTTGACCCACTGCCATCATGGCTAATGATCATTAGCAGCTCGAAATGACTAGTTGCTAATCAGTAATGATGATATGCAGCCACTAATGATTAGTAGCTATAGTGGTACGGTAAATGATGATTTGTGATGGTTTGGAATGGATGATATTGGCTGATATTCCCTGATGGCTGATAGTGACTACAAGCCGAATGGCTACTGCCATGTCAGAAAGCCTGAGGACACCCACAGTGATGGGCACTCACAGATCATAGAGCGGTATAGTACACATTATATGCATATGCATGCGTATATAGATGGAGATATAGATACATATGCCCTTTATAGCTCACTGTAGTTGCACACTGGCATATCCCCACCCCCCTGACTGTACAATAGCAAGCATCAGGATAATATTGTCATGCAGCCCTCCTACAAGTGGACAAAGGTCAATGCTGTACACCCTGGAGTTGCATACGAACAAAATTTCACCACCAACTTGCACTTTTCCTGCCCAAAATCTGCTACGGCTTCGTGCTGGCCAGCCCTCAGCCGTCCTCTGTTTGAAGTATACTTCAAGTTTGTTTCATAATGGGCTGAAAATGAACATCAAACCATAAATAGTCTAAACAGTACTTTTTGCTTGCTTGCTTGCCTCCACTGAGTGGTTTATCGACAACTGTTTGAACAGAAAATGTCGTCACCACTGTAGTGTTAGTCACAGTCTTCGACTGCGCGCAGGGGCCTGCTGGCCGTTGCGGTGGTGCACATCTCAAAAAAGGTGAATCAAATCAAACTTTACGATCCTGCAACCTCACTCGATGATGAGGGCTGGGCCCGGAGGGGGTTACAAAAAAGTCCCTCCAAAGTAGGCGCCGCAAAAAAAACCACACAGCCAGTGAAGGCTTAGGGCTCGAAAAAAAACGAATTGAATCGTGGCTATCACTCAGAAAAGAAAATCCGGCTCAGTCACCCATCTTTCCATCAGTTTCTGCCAATCTTTCTTTGCGACCCAAAGCACGAGCCAAAGGACCAGCAGGAGCAACATCCTTTGTTTCAGCTTGCAAAGAGTCCAGTGAAGCATCCATCCAATCAAAAACTTCCTGCCAGGCAGCCATTGCACTCTGCCGTGGTCTGACTTTCAAAAGGAGTCTGCCGTCACGGATGTTTTTGGCAAAGCACAGCTGAATGCTCTTGCTCATGTCTTCAATTTGGGTCATCTGGTCGTGGAGCTCAGCAAACTTGGTCAGCACCGCCCTGCGCTCCTGTGACTGAAGAAGCCACTTGGCGAAGGCGGCCGCGACCGTGTGCCTCGCCGGTCCTTGCGGATGAGCTTGTCCTTTGGCTGGAAGCTGATCCTTCCAGGCCGTCATGTGCTGCGCGAGGAGAGTCGCCAACTCCGTGTCGGCTGCAAGGATGTAGGTCCGGGTTGACCAAGCTTCCAACTCTCTGAGGGATTGGTCGTGAGCGCTCACCAGCTGACACACTTGTTG
This sequence comes from Symbiodinium kawagutii, assembly GCA_009767595.1. NCBI lineage: Eukaryota > Dinophyceae > Suessiales > Symbiodiniaceae > Symbiodinium > Symbiodinium kawagutii. The sequence continues at coordinate 138,244 of VSDK01011352.1, read as the reverse complement.
AAGCTGCCTGCTCAAGTCTTGCACCTTCTTCTCCATGCTCTGCTGCGGGTTCCCAGCTGCTTCGTGACGAACGCGCTTCGGTGGACGAGTAGAAGGGCTCGTTCCTGGCGCTGACAGGAAGTCGAGGCCCGGCATGACTGACAAAGAAGGCGTCCAAG
>VSDK01011352.1:123591-136158 GCA_009767595.1 Symbiodinium kawagutii | reverse complement strand
ACTGCCTGCTTGGCAGCAAGAAAAGCTCTCGAGTGTCGGCAAAGTTTGTACCAGAGCAGAAAGAAGAAACGTTGACAATTCTGTGTCCAGGGTGGGCTGTGCCATAGCGCGGCGAAGGTCAAGACGTCCTCCTGACACTGCCGTTTGTCGCGTAACAAATCAAAAGTGGCAGGCAATAATTTCTCAGAACGCTGACCCCGTCGCATTGCAAAATGGCGGGCGGCGACCTGGTGAAGTTGCATGCTCAAACAAGACCAGAATGTCTGAAGCTCTTGTGGACCAGTGATCAAAGCCACTTGACCAGCAATAGGTTCCCAAACACGCTGGGCATCGTCCAGAAATGCCTGCGCAACTTGCGGATCTTCAACCGCAACTTGAAGGGCATACTTGTTCCAGCGGATGGTTGGACTGTGTGAGCGCAGCAGCTTCCATGGCTGCGGCAGTTTCACATGGACCTCAACTGGCCAATGGTCTCGTACCACAGACATCTGCCATCGTCTGCCAAGGACTTGGTTGACGTGACATAGTGTGACACGAGGGCGCAATTCTTGAGAGATGCCGATGAAGTCGATGCAGTTGCTGCTCGATCCATCGGGCGTCCAGCATGTGGGGCCATGTCCCGAAAAGGTGTTGGCGAGCAAAAGGCCCGACACTTCACATGCATTCACAAGAGAATAGCCATTGTTGTTGGTGGTTCCATGGACTTGACGTCCTACCGCTGTGCTGCGGATGTCAGCTCCAACGTGTCCATTGAAGTCGCCCAGCAACCAAACCCGAGTGCGTCTAGGAACAGCATGAATCATTTCCAGCATAGCTTGAAAAAAAGCATGACGTGTGGCATGGTCCTCAGTTTCTTGAGGGGCATAGGCGCATATGAAAAGCTCATCCATCTCATGGCCAGGCCGGCGGCTGACAAGGCGCAAGCCGCCCAGTCGACCATGCAATCCCCTGGGAGGATCAAACCTGGTATGGACATGTGCAAAAGTGAGGAGCTGTGTGCTGATCAGTAGAAGTACTCCCAGCATTCTGTTGGCATGTGGTCGCCCCCAACTGAAGCAAGAAAAACGGGCAAAACCTGAGTGAGTTTTCACAGCCCATTCGCTCTTAACCTCTGTTGTTTGCCAACGTGTGCCCTGCAAACCAGCAACCGCAATCCCTTTGATGTGTAGATCTTCGCAAATTTCCTGCAGGCGAGTGCTTCCACGACCCAGCGATTGGCAGTTGTAGCTGAGAAGCCTTAGACATGGGAGAGCAGTGCTTCTGCAGCTGGGCCCGCTGCTGGTACCTCGCTGTTCTGGGATAGCCAAGTGCACCGCGCCATCTTGCCGGCGCAAATGAAAATGTGAGTCCCTCTCAAACCACCAAGTGCGTTTCTTATTGAGTAGCTGCTTTACATACTCAATGTCTGGCTGAGGAAAAAAAGCGGCCAGTCGATCGTATGCAGTGATGAGATGTCCACGGTATCGAGTCCAGCCTTGCAAAAAAAACTGTCTCAAAGCTCTTTTGATGCTTCGTTTCACTGTGACTGGTGCATGGTGGTTCCTGTCTTGGTGACGGTGTGCACTTTGCATTACAGGTTGAGCTGAAGCCATGCCTTCAGCTCACCCTCGCCCCAACATTTATCTTCCTTAGTCGGTCATGGCTCGTGCCCGCGGGATTGGGACCGCGGCTCCTGAAACACCTTGGTCTACAGGATTTGAGCGGAGAGGGGCTTCTAAACAGTACTGTACAAATAAACATCAAATATGAAATAGTAATTACTGTTATGTGTAAATCTAGAGTGGTCTAGACCTCTCTCTCTCTTCCTGGAGGAATTCTTCCACCGCTGCCATCAGCCCCCATGCTTTGCTGCTCGCCTCGTAGTCATCCATCACGGCTCCCCGCAACGGCTCCACGGCTTGCGCTGCCTCAGGGTGCCGCATGGAGCTGTGCCCAACGGCTGGTCAGCTTCAGACTTGGTGGATTTCTCAAGCCAGGACCGGAACACATCCAAGTTATGGTTGGTTTATTACTGGTTAACCATGACAATGGTGAATAATAGAGGAATTATTAAGTATATCATTAAGCAATCAAAGGGGAGATGCCAGCTATCAATGGCTACTGAAAAGGATGACCCATGGGGGGTCCCATGGGTCGTGATGACTTTCTCAAAACGCCCAGGGCCGCCTGTGCGGCCGCCCCGGGCGGCGGCGCCGGCGGCTCCACGGGCGGCGGAGCGTTCTTGTTGGGCAGCTCCTGGAGATTGCAAAACGATGTAGCGACGCTGGGGCGTCGTGGATGAATGGCTGGGTTCAATGATCAACCAATGGTTGGGTATATGATATATGTTTGTTATTATGGTTGATGTATGTTAATATGTGGTTAGTTTTTGATCCATGATCAACTCCAATGGTTGGTGATTGAATGGTTGTATGAATCACCAATAGTCAGGTATATGTATGTTATATGGTGATTGAACCCTGGTGATTGATATGGTTGGTGATTATGGCAGCCTTCAAGCAGACTCTTCAAGCAGACTCAACCAATAGTCAGGTATATGGTTGGTGATTGAATGGTTGTTAGCTGTATAGTTGTTAGTCAGTTATGTGCAGGTTATATGGTTAATATGATTGGGTATGTGTTATACTCACCAATGAATGAGGAGCCAATGGTTGATATGATGTATATGGTCAGTTGACTGATGGGGAACCAGAAAACTGAGGGTTGATTGTTAGTTGTATGATTAGATATATGATGTTCTGTGGTGATTGATTCGATAAATGGTTAGTGGTCATTATAGACAGTTAACTCATGATTGGAAACCAATGATAAACATGTGGTCAGTCATATGTTAGTACTAACCAATCTTGATTAACCAATGATTGGAAATGGTTTGCGATAAATGGTTGGTTATGTGGTCAGTCATATGTTCTCGTACGCGCTTGCATTACATTGGTTGGTTAGCAATGGTTTGTTAAAGGTAATTAGCTAACTAACGTTTCCAATGATAGCTAATCGAAGTTGAGCATTATTTTGTTCATCGCGATGATAGGTTATGGTTAATCAACTACAACTAACTACATTAGCGATTGGATACAACGTTTGGGTAATTATGGTGATTGATTTGCCATGGCTTGTCTTCGTCAGGTAACATGTCGTTTAATTTCTTGTCAAATGGCACCGAAGATCAATGATGGCTGATAATCATTTCAAGCCACTATTAACCATCACTGATTGTTAAACACAATGCCTGTCGTATAAGGAACAGCTTCCGGTGGTGAATATTGGCTATATTACCATGATTAAAGATTGCTGTAGTAAGCCGATAGCTAGGTATTGTATATAGAGCGTTCGAGTGACCAGTGGTCCATAGTGGTCCTCCCCGGCTAACATCGAAGCATGATCCAACTTGCACGGTGGCGCAGGCATCTTCCACGAACATATTCCTATCCCAAAACGTCGTCCTTTCGAAGGATGGCTTTGATGTAGAGCTCCTGATTCAGTGAGCTTGGACCCACCAGCGCTTGGAAACAGTCCCTTGGACGTTCTGGATCTTTTGGGAGCCCCCGGTGCCACGACTGAATCGGGAGGTTCCAGAGTCGCTACGACTTCCAGGACTGAGAATGGATCTTAGTTGGCTACCAAGGTAAGGCCCTCGCAAACATAATTAAGTTGGTTCCCACCTATAGTCACAGTCCCACTGGCGGCCTGGCCTACCATATTTGCAGATCAATTCAACAGAACCGGAAAGACCAAAAAAATGGAGATCGCGACTGTTTTTGCTGGTCATTTTTATCCTGGAGTTGGATCAACCAGTGACAATCTTGGGCATGTGGGGTCCCAACAAATTCAAAAGTGGTTCAGATGGGAACCTTTCAATCAGTAACAACAACAAAAAGCTTCTCAGTATTCCAGCTCATCATATGGGGAACGAATTGGGGTACAGTACTTCATGTGGGCTTTTCAACTCTCCGAGGGCTATCTTGTGATTTTTGCATATACGTTTCATGTACGCACGTACGCGTTACCAAAATCATGATCTCCCTTAGTTGGCTTCCCCTATTGTTATTATCCATTGTAATCTCGAATAGTTGGTCACTGTCCCCTATCATTAGCTACATATCCCCCATTGTTACCATTTGGCTATGGGGCAGTTCACCACCCCTGCTTCCCCCATCATTCACCAGCACGTTTTCCCACTGTGAAATTCTTGGTGGGTCATTATCGCCCGTGAAATTGCTTGCTTCACACTGCTGGACCTAAGTCGCCCGCGCCTCGGAGGCTTCGGAGAGCGAGCCGAAGTCCGAGACCACGTCGATGAGGCTCTCCGGCAAGGGATGCACGCGGTACACCAACTCCTGGATCTGAGGGGATGATCACCGGGGATCTGATCAGGGGATCAGCATGGATCAGGATGCATCAGGGGATGACTGGAGATGATCAGCAGGGGATGATCAGATGGATCAGGTGATGACTGGATCAGTTGATGAAATCGATGGTTTCAGGGGATGAGTGGTGATGATTGGTGATGATCAGGTGATGAAGTTGATCAGTTCATCATGCTTGGTTCATCATGGTTCACCATGGGTAGTGGTTTTGTGGTTGAACTCTCAATGATTGGTTCATCATGGTTTTCTCTCGGTGGTTTTTGAAATAAATCCTACTGGAGTGTGCTTTAAAAACGGAATTATAACCACGACTGATCGTCCGACGAAGAGGACTTCGTGCAAAAAGTTCATGGTTTTCATAGTGGTTTAAATTTGAAGAGAAAACAACGACCAGGTGAGTGATGCGTCCTAATAGTTCCTTGTAGCTAATCATGGTCGTAATAATGCTTGCCTGTGGCTGTGAAGGATTGGTCAACTGCAGCGGGGCAGCGGCTTTTTGGTTCAACCCCCTCTTTTCCCAGAAGTCCTGAGGTTGATTAGGTGCTGTGGAATGGTGTAAAATTGATCCCTCTGGTCAATTTTACAGCATCTCTCGTGAGTTACTTGCCTAACACGGTCCAGAAATATGGATCTTTCTATTGGGCTGTGTCCAAATAGTACAAAAATCTGTAATCAACCAACGAATGTGTTATTAAACTAAACGATCTTTCTTGCTTGATTATACCGCATCCCCGTGAGATTGCTGGTTCGGTGGTCCAACCAAACCATCTTTTCAACATTTTTTGAGTGTGTATATATATGAGTGGGTAATTAGAAACCCACCACTGCAACGGTTGGATTGACCATCCGTAATTCTGCTGGCAGTACGGTAGTCAGTTGTTTTCCTCATTGCTCATGACTTTGGGCTATCTCCCTGTCTTTGAAGGATATCCCTACTCGGTTTCTCCCCTATTACTTACTGTTGATTCCAGACCTCATACAAAAGCGTCATCTCTCAATTTTCCAGTGAGTCGTACATCATCATCATGATGATCATCATCAGCAGCAGCAGCAACAGCAGCAACATCAGCATCACCGCATCACCATCATCCATCATCCATCATCCATCATCCATCATCCATCCATCATCTGTCATCCATCATCCATCCATCATCCATCCATCATCCATCCACCATCCATCCATCATCTGTCATCCATCATCCATCCATCATCCATCCATCATCCATCCACCATCCATCCATCATCTGTCATCCATCATCCATCCATCATCCATCATCCATCCATCATCTGTCATCCATCATCCATCCATCATCCATCATCCATCCATCATCTGTCATCCATCATCCATCATCTGTCATCCATCATCCATCATCCATCATCCATCATCCATCATCCATCACCCATCATCCATCATCCATCATCCATCATCCATCACCCATCATCCATCATCCATCATCCATCATCCATCATCCATCACCCATCATCCATCATCCATCATCCATCATCCATCACCCATCAGCCATTATCCATCACCCATCACCCATCATCCATCCATCATCCATCATCCATCATCCATCATCCATCATCCATCATCCATCCATCATCCATCCACCATCCATCATCCATCATCCATCCATCATCTGTCATCCATCATCCATCATCCATCATCCATCATCCATCCATCATCCATCATCCATCATCCATCCATCATCTGTCATCCATCATCCATCATCCATCATCCATCTATCATCCATCATCCATCCATCATCTGTCATCCATCATCCATCATCCATCCATCACCCATCATCCATCCATCCATCGTCCATCATCCATCATCCATCATCCATCATCCATCACCCATCAGCCATCCACCATCCATCACCCATCATCCATCATCCATCATCAAGATCAATCCACCTAGGAGCTCCTTGGCAGGGTACCCCCCTGGCTCCCCGCCCTCCCGCCTTCATGGGGTCAGAGATGCCGCTGGCAGCATCCCCTGGCAGGCGCTACAATGGTTGTAAGTTGTGGCTGTATGGTAAGATCATCATGGTTGATAGAGGGTTATGGTAAGATGATCATGGTTGATATATGTTGATATAGGCCTATGAAGTATGGTTAGATAACAATGTCGAGGCTTATGACTTACGAGTATGGTTAGATAAGTATGGTTGATCATGCTTTTAACTGTGGGGTTATAATGGTCACTAGAGTCAATCATGTTTAATGATGGTCAGTTTTGCTCGATACGGATCATACATATTGGCCACTAATGCCTGACTATTAATAATATCAGCTTTAGAATCATTATCTATGACTGCAGTAATGGTGAGAAGTATTGTTTTTGGGCCATCACTAATCATTATTAACCATTTACCACCATTTCACCATTGGCCATCATCAACAGTCATTAGCCATTACCAATCATCAAAAATTAACCCTCGTGGACCATGATCATTACTGTAACCGCTATACACAGCTGTGGGTCAAAATCGTGGTACCCTCCTGTGCACACTCCATATATGAACACTTAGTCCAACTGTTGGGATGTGAACAATTCCCGATTTGTTGCTTGGTTGGTACTGTAACCATTATCAACAATCTATTGGTAACATTTAGTAACCATGAATCACCAGCCAGTTATTGCTGGGTGAACTGCTTGACCCGGTCCCTCGCACCTGCTGCAGCATTGTAGACCAGCGCCACGTCCTCCAATTCCTGGCCCCACGGGGCCTTCGCCGGAACTCACCAGCTATCCAGCTATAGGGTCCACCAGCCGGTCACAGGGCTTCATCCAGCGAGGCTGAAGCCTCACCAGGAACACCCAACCGTGATGAAGCATGAGTGCACTCTGGTAAACTAGCGCTGAATCTACAAATCCATAGGTACATGAGCTATAAATGCTGGATTTTCCACTTCTAGCTTGGTTTACTGGAGTGTGAGACATGATTAACTGAATCATTGCCCACCATTAGCTTAATCATGAAACGTGCTTGAGAATTATCGACCTGATGGTTAACCAACATCCCGTGATTAACCATGCTTAACCAGTATCAACCATGATCAACCATGCTTAACGGCCATTGACCATGAGTAACCAGTGTTGATCATTGATGCGCCGAAAGGGACCGTTAAATGAGAATGACTTGTTTCAACAAAACTTGTATTCCTGCTTCATGGATCATCAGATTCCAACACATCTATGGGGCTGAACCCCCAACGGCTACCAGGTCTCAGCTATGTTTGTTTCTTGGATGTTCTTGGGATGGTTCAGCATCTCTCTTCATGTTTGGCTTCCGTTTGCCACCTATGTAGAATAACCAGGGAGTAGTCTGTGCCCAGCATGATGCCAATAAGTTCAAACTCGCAAAATCCGCCTGCACTGGGGATGACAACACATTTGGACCATCAAACAAGTTGAAGACTCGCGGGGGCGGTAGCCTTCACAAAGAACTCGCTCCCTGTAAGGACAGGACCATGTGATGCCACCCTGGCCCCTGGGATCCACAACGGGTGTCCTTGTTCAGGCGCTTCCTGTAAGGGTTGCAGCAGGAGATAATTCGAACCTCGGCTGCTTGGCTGCACAACATGGATGCACTACCTGGACTTCCAGGGCCGCGCAAGGGCCGAAGTTTGGCAGCTGAAGGATCATCAATGGCTCAAATATTCATTAAATGTTAGATATGACTACAAATAATACATGTAGATATATACATAGATGAATGTATCACATATGTTGTATACACTAAATATAACATGTATATATATATGTAAAATATGAATACCGTATATATATATATGTATATATATATGTATATGTATATATATATTTATTTATTTATTTATTCATTTATTTAGTCATCAATTTAAAATAGATAGATAGATAGATAGATAGATAGATAGATAGATAGATAGATAAATAGATAGATAGATAGATAGATAGATGTCTTTAGTGTTTCTCTTGGCCAGCACCAATATTGCCCCTAGTTGGGGATCATTTGGATGATTGGAGGCATGGTCAGCCAGCTGGTCACGCTAAACAAGAAAACGTTGCAAGATCCCTATCACTGCTGAGCCGCACAAAGTTGAGTTGAAGACGCTAAACAATTATGGCTAGCAGTTGGGTTGATCACTTATTGGATGCTAAGCAATTATTAACTAATTGGCTAAAGTTTAACTGATTAGATCATTAAATGAGTTAAATTGATCACTCATGGGGTAAAAATTCTATAGCTGCCACTTTTTGGCCAATGATATTTGGGCACACGGGGCCAAATTCCAACTAAACTTTTCAAAAGATAAGGACCCAGTTGCCACTTGGGAAAGGCGTCGTCTTTGCGAGCTCTCTGCCCTTCTGGGGCAGGAATGCTTGACAAGCACGTACTGTGGAGGTTCGAATCCTCCCTGGGTCGCTTTTTCTTTCACTTAATCATTGATTCGATTATATTGCTTCAGTTTGCTTCGTCAATTCGCGGTCTTGTTTTCTTCCACCCTACAGCTATTTGCACTTACCACTTCAAATTGCGAGAGAATCATCACCAGTTTTTTCATGTAACAAATATGGCGTGACAACAGTGGGGGTCCCTGGTTGATTCTTGTGGGGTTCTTGGGTTGGATCCTGCCACCCACAGACAAATAGCTTCGTAGCATCGAGTTTTCAGGCTCAACATGAGGTCGCAACATAGATTGACTGCTACGAGTATGGAAGATCCGGCAATAAACCACCAGCAGCTTAACCATGAATAGCTGGTGATTCACCATCAAATAATCAAATACCAGGGGTTCAAATGGAGCTGCAATGGATGAATCGAATGAGTACTCAAACGTGAAAGCACAAATCAAAATGGATGGTTCTCCTTGTACACGACGGATTAAGTGACCAAAAAAAGTCGCCACCTCCTTCAATTGACAGTCCATCAGTGTAACGTACAAAAGTTGCGCTGGTGTCCTCCTTCCATTTCTGTTGAAGGTCCCACCAACATCAGGGGCTCATAGTAGTCAAGTAAAATGCCATGATTTGCACTCTAGATGCCTGTGCCCCCAAGTAGTACACTATGTTGCAGTGTATGATTCCATGATATTGGATCATACATCACATGCACATCTGTTGAAATACAATGAATTTCACATATAGCATGTTACAAGTTGATCAGCAACCAGCCACCAGCACCTCTGGCCCCTTCCCACGGGCCGGGCAGCATTCTCAGGGATGACCTTGTTGCCATAGATTCCTGGTGCGCTCCAAGCTGCTTGCTGCCCAGAATTCTGGCGCTACAGTACCATCGCAAATCCTGTATAGCCACGGTGTAGCTGGTAACACTATTGACACTTAAAATGATCCCAGGTGAACAAGCAACCCAATCAAGTTTCCGTTCATGGATCGATTGGTACGTCCAAGGCCACAAGATATCACACAAGCAATGAAACTCCAACAAGCACGACAGCCACAGACGCCACAAGAACGGCGAGGATGCAGCAGCAGTCACGGCAACACCAACGACAGCAGCAACAGCAGCAGCAGCGGCAGCAACAGCTATTCTCACTTAATCTGAGAGCACCTACTGTTATTCAAGCACTTTCCGGAAGCACCACCAAACATTTGGATTCTCAGGTAGCACTTCATGGCTCGCTTCCCGAGCCCAACTGGGCCACCTTGGGTCCATTGGGTCTATACCATCCAGAATGGGAAACAATGCTAGTTTGGGAAACCGATCTATTGTGGAAATGATATACAGTACATATGTATATTGTCGCATTACATATATATATATATATGTACATGTACAAATTACCAAAAACACATCCCAACACCCACTACTTTTGTAATTGGGTGTACCAACCTCGTTGGGTTGCAAGCAATGCAAGCTGGTGCTTTCATTGGTTGGCCACCAGCTGAATTACATCGTTGGTTTTCGGGACTGGCTTTCGTGGGTGGCTCTGCGCGGAAAGTGTGCCGTAGCGGTTGGTCAATGTATAGTTGATCAATGATGGCATGGTCTTGTTTGGAATCATCATGAATCATCAATCCCTTTGCCACGTGTCAGAAGTCCATCTTGAACAGGATTGGATGCCTGAAACCCCCCCCAGCCACTTCTGCGTCGGGGGTCCCTGTTTTTTGCCAAGAAACGATCGATGATGATTGTCTTGAAGAGTGCCATGCAGTTGGCAGCATTGATCTCGTCAAAGAAAACCAAGACCTGACTTTGCACCGTCAACAGCAGCTCACTTTTGGGGTCAACATCTGGATCAGCTAGCGAAAAGCTTGTAGCCGCTGCCTGATGTTCGACAACTACACGTGAAGTGTCTGGCACTGCACGTATTATTACTATTGTTATTAATAGTATTGTTATTATTATTACTATTACTATTACTATTACTATTACTATTACTATTACTATTACTATTACTATTACTATTATTATTTGTTATTATCATCATTACTATCATTATTGTTATTGTTATATTAGTATTACGGTTGTTGTTATTATTATCATCATCATCGATCCTCTTGAAATGAACGGTACATTTGGATGATCAGACACCTTTGCAGTGGCTGCCAGGCGGCACTGGGTCACATCCTACCGGTGCGGCAGCAACGGGGACACCCAACGTTGGGAAGGCCTGAAACACATCGATACGCAAATGGGGGTGTCTTGAAGTGGGGGTACCCCCAAAATGGATGGTATTTATTTCTATAAGTGGTTCATAATTGATGACTTACCGGGGGGTCCCCCTGTTTTGAGAAGACATAGAGACCATACGCCCCACCAAATCCCACCAAATCGCATCAGACACTGCAGTGTTGAAAACCAATGGTGACTGGTAGCCTCCTCAATACTCACGTGCATCTGAGTATATCCATATCACTCACGGATGTGTTGGGTTCAAAATGCCTTGCTATAGGAACAGATTCTGAGGATAACCAACTACTTGTACAGCAAGCAACACCTGTGGCGCTCAATTTATTCCGCAGGATCTTGCAAGCCAAAATATCACTTTCACATGGGTGCACCACATGGGTGCATGTTCACCAGCAATGATCGCCAACAAGAGTCAGCTTGAATTGATCGCCACACGCGGCGATGTCTTAAGGCTGAAACCAGGCTAGGAATGATTCTCCACGACAACCACTGATAGTATGTAGGTACAAAGCTGCAACTTGGGCATGATATTGATGTTAATAGGGCATCGCTTTTGCAGCCTCCGACCAACATACAACTGAGATCGGGTGGTTGGTCACATCTCAATAGCTAAACTATTCCATCACAGTCTCGGGGATACCGGGGAATGTTGATCCACTTCCATATGATCAAGACATATGGATCGATGAGTGAAGCAATCATCCAACCTTTGCCGATGGCCACCATTGTAACAGCACTGGTGTAGCCAAGAAGCTCCCTTCTCGTGGCCTGCCTTCTCAATGGCATCCTCCAAAAATCCAATGATTTTGGCCTCAAGAGCTGCAGTCTTCACTTCAAACAATTATGGCATTGTCGCAGCAAGGATCATTAAGGATCAACCATTGCTTTAGTCATTGCGGAAGCTCAGGATGTACTTTGGAATCCGCAAGGTATCAAGACGAGCATCAGTTCATGCATCACACAAACAACATAGATTGACATGGGGTAGAGTTTGATATCAATGATGTCGCAGCGTACACAAGTCGATACAAACACCTACTGTATCTGCAGAGTATGATGTCTTGTATCATTCACCAAGCATCGTGCCTGACAGAATTTCTTTGGCTGCTTAAAGAAACAATGGGTAAACCAAGAAAACAATGACAAGGAACAAGCACGACAAAGACGGGAAAGAAAAACGACGTAATCATCGACGTAATCTCCAAGAACACGACTCATGTATTCTGGAAAACCAGAAACACCCAAGAACAAGAGCACCCGCTCAACATGAAAACCAACACCAGCAACACCAAGAACATCCATAGCCTTACCAAGCAACCACAACTACCATCAATTATAGGCCATATTTCAATCCAACACAAGCAGAAAACGCAACATCACCAACCACTACCACTAGCACTACCATCACCACCACTGCTCCTATTAAAACCACCACTACTGTTACTACTCCTACTACTGCTACAACTGCTACGACTGCTACGACTGCTGCGACTGCTACGACTGCTGCGACCGCTACGACTGCTGCGACCGCTACGACTGCTACGGCTAACACCTACTGC